>OZ024907.1:23928975-24048975 GCA_964017125.1 Flabesymbios commensalis | reverse complement strand
TGGTAATTTGTTCCACAAGTAATATATCCAATTAAAAAATCTTCGTCTCAATGCTTCTTTCTTAAATATAGTCGAATCAAGCCAGAAACTTTCTGTGGAGCTACGGTTCTGTCTGGGGTTATCGTGACTGAAGCTTACAAATTTAGTGAGATTCAAATCATACATTCGATGTAGACATTTCCAAAAGAATATGACAGCATTTTGATCACGTCTAAAAGATAGTGGAGCTAAATATAAGTGGAGTAATCTTTCGTTATATTCAGCTTTTAATAACCACATATATAACGCCTCATCGTTCTCTGTACTCTTTCTAATAATTTAATATTTTTTTGGTTTAAACCTCCCCAGAGTGGCGAACAATATTCTAGAACTGGTCTCACAAAACTACTGTAAAATAAATTTTGTATGCTGGGGAGCATACATGGAGAACACTCAATATTATGAGTGGCGGCAAGTGACGATGTAACTCATCCAATTATAATACTTAGGGCCTACTATGATCTTTTGCTTGTGCTGCTCTCTAGAATCCTACACGTCAGTACACACAAACTTTAAGATTCTAATTCAAATATACCTTCTAAACAGACCTGCCACGTCATATCCTCACACAACAACACCCCACCATAGAAACCCTCTACAGCTCATTGTAATTAATAAAATTCAAGTTGCAGCGCTACCAAGGTGTATATTACTTAAAATATAGAATACTGATGGGCCGCAGACTTTTTACCATTATACAAAACATACTGAACTTGTTCAAAACAATTAAGATACAGGGTTAAATCACTTACATGGCATCTCTTTGAAACTTTACCACATAATGAATTGCAATTTTTTAGATTTGTCTTTTCTACATCAAATCAATTTTGTGAAACCAAACTACGTCCGAATTGTTGTCAGTGTAGGTTGCTTATGGATCAAGTACATTATTGTACCCCCCCCCCCTTGACCAATGAAAGAGTAACTCAGCCAACCCAGCCATTCTGTTGTTGTTTAAGTACGGATAGAATATCATACTTGATCCGAAATTTACTCACGATTTTGAAAATGTTCGATATTTTCTTATAACACCAACTATTTCACCCATTATCTGCTCACCCATAGGTATACGCATAATAGCAGATGGAAGAGCGTCGGTTTATTGGTGACGTGGTGATTTATATTTAAGAATATGTTTCAAACATCCCTAGTTCAAGAGCACCATTCATCATTCGATCTCAACTTTCATAATTTTTTTTTAAATAATGACGTATTGATGATGAACCAAGATGCAGCCAGCATTGAATAAGCCTCTTATTACTGGGATGTGTAAACTGGAAATATAATCGAGGCCGTAAAACCACACGAATAGAATAGAATAGTATAGAATAGTATACGAAACCTTTACTTCCCTGATTGGGAAGCTGTGCCGCTTCAATTCACCAGATGGCGGTAAAATAAATCCTGAAGTTCTTAGAAATATTTACTTTTTTCACATCATTTTACTTGTCTTGAAATTATACGGGCTTAACAGATATTACACAGGAGATGTTTTTTTAGCTCGCCACGCGAGACTAAAACATGTTGTTTGTTTGATTCATGAAAATGTGTTGATGACTATGATTTTTTTCATATAGATTCTGAAATACATCTAGAGAAATCCCCATTACTTCACTAAACGCTATTTAGTTTGACCGAAGCCCTCTTTTAACATTTTTTACTATAGCTCTGTCAATTTTAAATATTTTTTTCATCAATGTCTTGGAGGTTGTACAGAAATTTATTACGAAACTCTCTTGTATTACACCTAAGAGATACGTCATAATAGATATTAGTTATTTCCGGTCAAAGTTAGGGAGTCAGAATAAATGTTAAATTTTAAAATTGCGTTTATCTTCTTAACTATTATTGATCTTATAGCAAAGAGGGTGTGATTTTCAGCCGAAAGGGTATATAAGAATATATCTAAGCTAACTGCTAAACGGGTTTTCTGGTTCGAACATCACTTTTAATGTCAACGGCATAATTATGTTTAGGTTTCGAACCGATCGGTCAAACTTGTCACTTGGATCAACTTCCATCCTAGTTTTGTTTATTGTCATCCAAGTAAATGTGTTGCCCATCTTTACTGCGTCATGTGATGCTCCCCTTGCTTGCCGCATGTTCAGTATAAGCATATAGAGCAATATTAATGGGAAATAAAACATATCGTCACATCATTTATAACTCTAATGGAACCGAATTTAGATTTTGTACTTTCACCATGATTACTCTATTAATAATTATGGTTATTTGTTTTGTCACAGGTCTATGTATCTGTTTCTGTACACCGTGTTGGATGTGTAACATCACTTCACGTATGAACGAGTCATGTCTGGTAGGCTGGTGTGTACCGGGTGGTGTGGTGGCCCTCAGAACGAAACTCAGAACAATGTTTGGAATTAATGTAAGTACAAGGCAAACACAAGACTGGTTTAATGTTGGGCCGGCGGCTCAGCCATTGGACCAACACTTATCCGGCATTGGGTTAACTCGTGTCGACTGATTAGCTCAATAAAACAAAACTTAATCCTGTCTCCAGGTCATCTGATTGGATGAATCTTAAGGTCATCTGATTGGATGAATCTTAAGAACCTTCTGTCAGCTACATGTACTTAAGACTGATTTAAGATTCGACCAGGTATTAAAATAACAAACTGGTATTCTTTTGCTTTTGACCTTTGATATTCAATAAACTGATCATTAGAACATGTTAGAACAGGATAAAGGTTTGTGCTTATTCAAAGTGTTGTCTATTATTTTGACGATAGTCTTTGGAAAATAAGAATATCTAAGGATGATTATAATTACTATTTACCATTAAAAACTAACTAATATCAGATTTAAATTATTTATTTTACCATTCAAAATGCATATCGCTCAAATGCACTGCTTGTGTGATAAGGAGATACATATCGATTGGCTATTATATGCTTGGATAAAGAAGTAGACAATAACTTCTATTCATTCCACTCAAATTAAAAAAGATTATCATTTTGTTGTATTTACGTCGAAAGTTCTATTCATTGGGATTTCGTGTAAACTGGTGGTTATGGCCGTTTTTCTTTGGATGTACACTCTTAAACCAAAGTATTGCTCTCGTAGAAAGTTTCAAGGTTCAGTATTTGACTGTAGTATACACGAAGAAACTTTGAAAAGCGTATCCATGTATATCGCTATCAGTAGAATATTAAAACGTAAAGTGCTAATCACGTTTTATTATAGCCGTTTTTATCGGTTTCAGTAGCCGATTAAATCACTGATATTGCAAACGAAATCAAGATTGCATATATTCATCAAATTCAGTTAGGCAAATTTGAGTATTTTTTACACACCTGAAGCCGTGGGTCGAGGTAGAGTTTTAACCTTTTCAAACCTGAATTTACCATGGTCATATTCAACCACTACAAGCCGCGAATTGTTGTCACAATTCTCCACTTGTAGTGAATAAAGATGACTTGAATTCGGTGAAAAAGGGTTAAGGGATAAAATATTCAACATAAACAGCTGTTTAACCCTTTGACCGCCGGTGCCGCATATATTCGGGTTTTTGTTTTTTATTAGCACATCAAGTTTCACCTTTTAAACATGTGACAAAGATAAAATGTGACATCAATCAGCAATATTTGAAAACAATTGACCTCTATTTTGTCAAATCTGAATAACTTGAAGTTGTGGATCGCGTCAGCGAGACAAAACTTCAAGTGGGTGAAAATTCAGATTGAATAATTTGGCGGTTAAAGGGTTAAGGGTGTATGAAGCTTCTGTTTTATCTTGTATGTTTTCTGTGTCCAGGGTTCGATCCTATGTGATTGGTGTGCCGGGACACTCTGCTCAGCCTGTATGCTTTGTCAACTGGAAAGAGAACTTGACAAACTGGGAATGTAGAAGATGTAAAGGCGAACAATGGTCATGAAAAACAATTGGAATTGTAAACAGAAAAATGAATCGGCTGTGCAATTACAGTCTTTAAAATTAGGTATCAGGACTGCACGTGAAGGCAATCAGACATGAACAAACGCATTTTACTATTATAATGCCTCTTCTATGCACTTTTGTTTTTATATTGCTTTTGCTCTTACGTTGTATCAAGTATTATGCAACTTAGAAGTTTTTATCAATTTTTATGATAAATCTTAAAAAGTATTATTTAAATATATTTCAAAAGTTGTAGTAGGATTTGAATTTTACATATCTAAATCACTTTTATAATCAGAGAAGATACTTATGAATAATATCTTTATTACATTATCGCATGTGTAATTATGATCTTATTGAATTGTATGTATCTGCAATATATTTAAGGTAATATTTATATATTTATTTTTATCCCACTGGTGCACCCATTTTGGGCCAAGTATGGTATTCTACCGCCGGCCAATGAAAGAGTGGCCCAGCCTGTGACAGGACGAAATCAGCCAATCACAGCCGTCATTCACTTGTTATTTAAATTGGAGGTAGAATACAATACCAGGGTCCATATTTTGATCAATGTATATTTGTTGTACTTACGTAATAATTGTTTTAGTTTAAACATTCTGTTTAAACTAAAACAATTATTACGTAAGTGATGATGACAAAATCAACTTTAAAAAAATGAACAAATATTTTTTTATTGCAAATTGCATCCGTTGTTTCCTGATTTTGTTAAATAACATTACATAAACCCTAATCAGTATTAAGATGGATTATTAAAATGTATGTAATAGTTGTTGGCTTGTTTTATTTCACTTTCTGTATATTCAGTGTGAGCAAGGCCAGCAGCATCCCATCTACGTCACCTAACAGCTTGATATACGCCCCTATGTGTATATGTGTATAACTGGGGCTTATTGAAATATTGGTGAATGTAGTTAGGCGATGTAGGCCTTATATCGTCCGCTTGGAGTTAGAAGGTGCTAAAGTGCCACTTTACAAAGTGGCAGTTTTCCACCTTCTAACTCCAAGGGGACGATATATACCATGTTTAGGCTATAGCAATGAGGTGCACTACTTCTGTAATAAACATCATTTAATTTGCTCTAATTTAATGAGCTCAATTTATTTTATGTTGATTTTTATGTAATTCGTGATTCGCGCGAATTACGTTCACACTAACAATCGCGTGTTGACTTTTATACAGAATGAAGTCATGTATTACATCACCTTCACTCGCTAGGTGTCCACACTTGATCCATAAGGATCATACTGAGTACTTCGGATATATAATCTCATTGTGAGATGGTAATTGCGACAGGAATTCACAGCGAGTGAAAATTTGATTACAATCACTAACAGGTAAACGGTTGGTGGTGGAGGGGCATACTTGTTATTCAGTAATAAATATTACTTTTTCAAGCCTATGTCTTGTGATGGCCGTTTTTCCATCTTCTGGTAACTCTCCATGTGAAAAAATAAAAAAAATTAAAAAAATGTAAAGATTCCTAATGGAGAGGAGACATAATATCCGTTGTTGTGCTTTTCATTTCAGTATTTTTGACACCAGTCAATATAAATATCGGTATGATTAAAGCACAACATTGACTAAATAACAACCTTATTTTGCACATCATTTACTGGCACTATCCGTGACATATGATGGGTAGTATATTCAGACCATCTCTATCCTCGCTTGAGGCTGCGGCATCTATTTTCCACAGATCTCGTGCGGGCTGAATTAGTGTAGGTGTGTTTTTCATTCATCGGCAGTAAGATGTATCCGTGTATCAAATTGAGCAGATTGGCCGTACAGGATGTTGTTGCTGTGTTCCAATGGTCCGTATTTCATTTTTATGCTCCATGCAAGCTTATATTTCACAAAATATAAAAATTGTATCTTTAAATTTATTGGCATTTCAGCTGATTTTAATCGTTTATAAAAGATTTAAATCAGATAAAATTTACAGCGTGATTGATAAATTGCTGTGTATTTTTTCTTTCTTTTGAATAGTAGGCCTAACATCATCTCGAGTCGCTGATGATAAGATCCCATGACAAGGGATTTGACCATACGATTGGGACGCAAAACCATAACAGTAATGTTAATCTTTATATTATAACAAACGGTTCATAACGATTCCCCCCTTTCTGGGATATTCAGTTTTCAGCTCATAGCATCGTCTCTGAAACATTTCATGAGTTGGCCTACATTTCAAGAAAATTACCTCAAATCATTTTGATTGTAAAGGTGTGAAATGGCTCAAATCTTACGCGTATCAAACATATTAAGCGCTTTGTGGTTTTAACCCTTTTAATCAATATTATATGTCCATAATATGTCAACATGTACATAGACTAGAATTGCATGTACATGAACTAGACGTTTTCTAAATTTTGTGTGGCGCATTCACAATGTACCAGTTAAAAGAGAAATACGGACGATATTTAATTTCGGACATGTATGTCCAAAATAAGAAATACAAGAATAACAGATAAGCGATGTTTCGTTACTCTTGTTACGCTGCACAGCAACCCATAATTGAAAAGATATACGCAATTCTAGTCTATGGACATGTTCACAATTTTTGGACATACTAATGAGCCAAAATAAAGATGATGATTTTGGGCCTGACAGAGTGGCTTTAATCTTTACAACCATTGCTGTTAAGGTATAGGCCTACAAATGTATTACCGATAGGGTGGTCATTGTGACCGTCTAGGTACAAAAGATACAGCTATGGCTGGCTGTGGTAATTCGCATAATAAACAGTGATAAAAAGGGGGGTATTTTACATATTTCGGCGGCCGTGTCAAATGCGTTACCAACCAAAAAATGTTCAATGGCCTCCAATTAGTTGATTTCTAAAAAGTTTAACCCTGGAAATAAAAGTGCATACAAAACCACCATCAGATGCTACAGTATAATTAGGAAGCGCAAACTTCTTTGACCCAGCGCTGAATTATTTTTCGTATAAACTATGGAGACCAAAGGTATTTTTTCAATTTTTTGTCAATCACAAATGTCTAAGTTAGCTCTTTCTGTTTCATTTGAATACCTATGTTACGGGTCTACGGCCTTATACATTATTTTTACTCTAACACAGTGCGGGGATCGACTTTAGACGTCAGGATCTGACCTCTACAGAGAAGATCAGATTATGACGTCTAAAGTTGATCCCCGAGCTGTATGGGTTAAATGACAAAAAAATTACACCACACGATGTCCACGGAACGTCAGTGTGGCATAGAAGAAGACAAAATCAATTCTGAAGTAGATATATTATCAATGTCTTCTTTTTTATATTCAAAGAATTACTAATTATTTATTCATTGCTATAATCATTCGGCCGGATACGAGAAGGCCACGTGATGAGAGTCTGCTGGATTAGGTTTAATATAAGAAAATAAACATCATATCTATTTTTTTAATTAAAAAGACATTTTTATGTTTCCGAGATGAAAACTATTTTTCTAAATGTAACAATACATGTCCTGTATCAACATTTTGTGATTGATAAGCTGACATTTCACCAATAATTCATTGCTCTCTAATTCAAAATATTCCACTGAAACAGAAAATATCTAACATTGGACTAGACACCATTCAAACGAAATAATTTATATTAGCGTATTGGCGAACATGTTTCTTGGATACAAAAGTGACTACTTGTGATGTGATTACTATTGACATTCAAGCTTAATTTTAAATCCTAACAAAAGTGATTATTAAATACACACGTGTTGCTAACCAAGCTTTACTTTAAACCGATAATGTCTAAATTCAAAATAACCGCCACCAAACCAATATAAGTCTATTAATAAAATTGGCATGCGTGATTTACTAGAGATAGCAAATAATAACAAATAAATAAAACTTCAAAGAAATACATTACCTGAAATCTAACGTGAAATGAAAGATAAGAGCTCGTACAGATTATTTTGTATCAAAGACAATTGAATGATATCGCGCATCCCCGTCATAACCAACTTTGAACGGTAGTAGGTCTACGATGTACTATATGCAACATTCCAGTCATCACGTTCATAAACATATGTAATTGTTTTCCTGTTATAAAGTTGTATTTATTTGACAATAGACATCACTGTAGTGTGATTTGTGATATATGTGAAATAGTGTATTAATCAATACCGATGCTTAATATTTTCCAACACGTCTGCAAATTATCCGGCTGTGACAAATTGGTATTATCAATTTTAAATCGAACCACGGCCTGTCATAACTGTGTTCATGAAATATATTTTTCAGATCTTTGAGACGAGAATATTTTTTAAACCCTTAGGATTGATATTTACATTGCAACACTAAAACGACATACAGCCTCCTTTTCTTCTGCTCTATATTTTTTCAGTATTAAAAAATGTTTAGATTCACTCTAAGTTGTACATTTTTACCGTCATTTCCACCTCAAAGTGAATGAAAGCGGCCAATTTAAAAACAAAATAACAAAGGGTAATACTTCAAAACGACCTCATATTAATTCTGTAGAATTAATTTGTTTAAAATGATGCATATATAATTATGTCACTAGCAGGTAAAGGGCTAAGCTGGGATACGCTCATTACATTATATATCATTCTCTGTACAGCAATCTAACTCTGACATTGAAAGGGTTATTATGAGTATCATTTATCTCCTGAATTATTTGTACAGGTTTTCAGATTGAATTGATTGCCTCCTCGACTGTAACAAGAAAACTAATAAATAACATGCTGCATGAAGAATATTGATCTACAAAATGAATTTCAATCGATCGATTCGGTGCTAGTAAATCAAGATAAACACATTATAAATTCAGTAGAGATCACAAACACTCCTCCAAAAGTTTGTGAGTGTCGGCCGTAAACCTTGATTAGCATTCGGACGTGCAATCAATCACTAATTATATTACAACATCTGAATGGTCGGTTTGTGTAATACTAAATAGCAACCATAGAAGCAAACTATGTCTAACGCTGCTTCAACTCAAGATAAACTCAACTATATTTGACAAACGCTGGAAAACGTTACTTATATTATTTAAGAACAAGATTGTCCCATTTCCTATCCAACTGTAACTACGTCTCAACTTGAAATAATCTGCTAAAGTTATTTGACATTGACTACCGTACCAACTGACCAATAGCCACGCCATATTGTTAAAGTATAACTACAATCTTTTCATGTTTGAAAATATCTTGAATCATATTCCACGTTATAACCGACATGCAAACATTATGATTTCATCGTCTGGTTTTATTATACCCACCACCTTTATACTGGAGAGTATTATTATACTGGAAAGTATTACTGTACTATATATACATAGCATACATAAACGTGTGACCAATGCCTGAGCCTGATCTCACGGTGAGATAGTTCTGCACGAGCATGAGTAGGCTCAATAGATCTAGGCTCAAAGAGGAGACCTAGGCTCATTATCTAGACTCATCGATCTGTGACTTTATCCGTGCACCTGTAATGACACAGGGTATATCACATACAATAGTGAACATGTAATTTTAATTGCATCCAATAATTTTTCCAGCCATATATTATCTGCCATAATTTTTAAGTCACTACTTACTTATTAAGTCTTTACTTTTAATTATTAAGGGGTCGGCCACGATGGTTCATTCGTATCGACTGGGGCTTGTAACCTGGGGGTACCAGGTTTGAATCCCGGTCGGGTCGGATATTTGTCATCGTGATTGTGCATATACAGTGCTCCAATCTGTTCAAAGGCATGGAGTGTACAGTGCTGCCTATGGTACTGTGCACTATAAAAAACCCTTGAAGTCATTCGAAATAAGATTTCCCAAATTTAACAGGATTAACATATACAGTAAAACTACTTCAAGTGAATAATGTTAACTCTCTATTGTTCTGGCAGAGAAATAGACCAATCTCGCCCAACGTTGCATGGACAACACGTCACAACAGTAAAAAAAACTGTCGATATACTCTGCCTGCAGCTAGGGTTTTTTATGACGCCGGGATTAGATTTATTATTATGTAATTTGATTAGATCAAACTTCACTGGGGATTAGATCCCAGTAACTGTGGTCGTCAGGTGTACTTTCTTAATCTGGATCATCTGTCATAACACTAATCCATTATGTGCCTCTCCTTGCATAATCCATAAACACTATATCCCTGTAGTCTGGTAGCCAGAGGCTCCCGGTACACCGTGCACACAAAACATGGAATATTGGCCTTCGGCTGACCCTTTGCCTGCTGATCACGACTATTGTCGTTTTTAACTTGTTTTTATTAGTCGATCAAATCACTGATATCGGGAATTAAATGGGTGCTTAAATATCAACATTTGTAAATGTTAGGTCTCAGATTAAACAAATATGAGTAATTTTCAACCACTTGAGGTTGTGGATCGCGGTAGCGAGACACAAACTCAAGTGGTTGAAAAATTAAATAAATTAAATTAGTTTTATTAGTCGATCAAAATCACTGATAGTGTGAATGAAATGAGCGTTTGAACATCAAGATTTGTAAATGTTCGGTCTCAAATTAAGCAAATGTGAGTAATTTTCAACCAATCGAGGTTGTGGATCGCGGTAGCGAGACACAACCTCAAGTGGTTGAAAACAATAAATTAACTAACTTAGCGGGATAAGGGTTAATATGGGGCGACTACCTGCGATATCGAACAATCCCTATTTATTATTATTCCACGTTAGAATTAATTCACCACGTACCAATACCTCAATCACCAAAAATATATCCCCAGGAAACGAATAGAGATATGCACATGTAACACGTGGTCACAAAATATGCAAAAAACAATAGTTATATTTGTGTTAGAAGATTGTGAAGATTCACTTAAAAAACACATGACCACTGATGACTGTATGGTTGTGAAAGTGGTGACATTTACCCTTTAAAGTACTGAAATCTTTTTATTTAAACCATGGAGACCAAAGAGTTTTTTTAATTTTAAATCACCATAGATGTCTTAGTTAGCTTTCTCCGCTTCATTTGAATACATATGCTATGGGTCTACGGTCATTATAATCATTTTACCCTTTCAGCGCGGGGGTCAACTTTAGACGTCAGAATCTAAAGTCGATCCCAACGCTGAAAGGGTTAATGTTCCGGGGATATTGTTATATATTGATATACGATTGTTGATGAAATGAATATGTTATGTCACTCCTTGTACCCACTGTAGAATATTATATCACTCTGACCCCATAATGGCTGAAGAACACGTCCTTGTTTTGTAGAAAACAAACTAAATCACATAATCCCAATTCCCTAATGACTTCCGGTGTGAACTAGGTGCTAGCAACAAGCGGTTTTCTTTGAATGATAATGAATCAATTGATTCTGAATGTAAATCCGTCGACGCCGGCGCCATTTCTGATTCCAGCCGGCGTATGTCTGTGTATTAGGAGTGAGCGTGTTCTGACGTGTATGTATATGTGCCCCTCTATGTATAATATGGAAGTAATAAGATTGCTGTGTGGTACGGATTAGCTAATGCGGTACTAGTGATAGCCAGACCGCGTGTGGCTCTCACCTTTACCTACACTCAGAAAGTTAAACAAGTACCCCCGCTAGATAAATGCATTCACTCAGTACTGGGCCAATGTTGCCAACGCTGGCCCAGCATTGAGTGGAGGCCTAATGCTAAATGGGACCCCTGAGCTGCTAGGCAACCACTCACTTGGAGCACTACGGGCGAGCAAATGATAGAGTACTCGCGTGTACTCAGTATTGAACCTCTTGAGTCCTAGGGAGGATTTTACTTAACCAGAATCATTACAATTTCGCACAAAGTATTCTCTACCTGACAAATTGGGATACATATCACAATAGATTAATACCGCTCGTCATTTAGTTGTTATTTTAAGTCACAGGGGAAATATCACACGTAGGCTACCATTTCATGAACACATGCAGATAATAATTGATTATCAATAAGTGGAGCTCATGAAATGTCGAATCCCTTATTTTTATACATCTACTCATCTTAGGGGTGAAAGGGTGTATTTGACGCTTTGCAAAGAGACAAATACACCCCTTCAACTCCCAGGGGAGATTTATCATATATCATTTTGTAACACGTAATTTTCATGCACTTCAAAATATTTTTACTGTTGTAGCACTCTTCAATTGGAGAAAAATGCAAATATGACTTGTCATCCCGGGAGAACAATAACTTCTACATCTCGTTTCTTCTCTAATATGTGATCAGCCTCTGTAGATGATTTAGATTGCTTGTTTCAATCGTACATCCCTGTAGAGAGACGTCATTGATTACTTCAAAACAACATTGCTATTCAAAATTTGTAGCGTTCGATGCGATTTAAAGGCCCATCCCAGAAAAATGAACCTTATCTTAACCTAAAAAATATCACGAGCCATTATTTTTGTTACTTGATGGTGGCTGATATTGATGACTGATATACCGTCTCAACACGGCATCCATGGAGCCGTCATTAAATCATCTATCTTACTGGGCCATTGAGATTCTAGACTGAGAGAAAACCCACGTTGCTACGCAGGACCCTAATGTTGTCTCTAGTGAGAGAAATGTCGTCGATATTTTGCCTGAGGACAAAGCTTTGAGGACAATGAATGTGATGTGGACGATAGTTCTGTCTTGTCTACACACAAACAGGTGTGAACAAAGTTTGTCACTATACTAAGATTATATAGACAATAAAGAAACATATAGGGCTGTGCCATTTACCTCCGTTAAATACATAACACTTGAAATACAAACATAATTGTATATTTTCTTGATGACAATACATTTCTCAATGCAATATGTTTCACTAAAAAGCAAACAATTTTCTTTTTATTCCTGATCGAAGTACAAAAACACTTTGTTTATTGACACAATCAAATGTGCATTGCCTTTAAATCAATACATTATTATTTGTTTACGAGCACATGATATAATACGAAATAATTTCCACCAATATTCAACAAAAAATACTAACTATAAAATGTCAATATGTAGGTGTTAGTCGAGCTCTATCTGACCAGTAGCCTATCAGAGATTACAACGGCCTGAAGTTGAATTCGCAACATACTCATATAAGTATAAACAGTATCCTGATAATTTCAGCTCATGGTTTAAAGCAGCCCCTTGGGATGACATCAATTTTCGTTTTTAATTCCGCACTGAAGTAGTGTATCCCACGGATCATGTTTTTATTTTTTTCAGAATTTTTCATATTTTTACAAATATTTTTAATCAACATTTCTATGAAACCAGAAGTAACCCAAACAAACTATTTGTATACCTGGAGGAAGATTGAATGTTTCCACAGCATTGGGCCACATGCTGATGGCATCGGCCCAGCGCTGGGTAGACAATCAGTGCTGCAGGTGTGTCCTCCAGTGTCCTGACTATGAGACACCAATTAGCGGCGACTGCTCTGATCTTCCCGTCTGATACGTGGGAATATCTGATGTAAAGTGCTTAATATTGCTGACTTGTTTTGTTTACATGGCAATATACGACCTGGAAATACAACTATTTCGCTCTTTTTCGGTGCTTTAAAATTGTTTTTTGACTTTTTTGTATTTTTTGTTAAGATCAGTAGGCTATATAGCTTCATATAAATTAAATTTTCAAAGGGTCCGTTTACCTTAAAAATCTGATTTACATGCTTTGTTTTAACCAAAGAAAAAAATCGACTTCCATCTGCTTTATACCAGAATACACACTAGCCGTGGTAAATTTTTTTTTTACTAATTTATCAAATAATTTTTAACCAATTTTTTTAAGTTGTGTAAGCACTCTTTTTGAGTCACTCGGCGACTGCCCTGAAAAACGTACAAAATTGTGGTAAGCATATAGTCCAGTTGGACCATTATACATGTGATGTAATTCTGCGTAATTGGTGTAGACAGGCGTCATTTAACCACATATTATTGGACTAACTTTCAAACTATGCAATATTATTTAATGAAATAATCAAAATAATCGACTGACCACTAGAACATAGTTGTCATCTTATTGTTGGCCATCTTTTTGTATTTTTTACTAAGTTATATTAATAATATTTTTGCGACTATAGACATATCACATTAATAATATTAATATATTTTGCTTTAATTTTGCCTAAGGACGACAATTTGTCGCTAGCTGTTTTTAAATTCATGACAATAGGATGGAATTGAATATAATTACCCAATTATGCTTGTATTGTTATCTTAGTTATTTGGCACACCGTGCTCAATCTGTGATTCCATGACCTACATGCAGCCTATCGTAATACGTGTACAGATAATAACATTGGCATACAATAACCTAGGAACTTCTTTATATAATGATATATAATGTTCACATTGATTCAAGAAAGATCACGAAGAAATAGCTTTAATCTTTAATCTTAAATTTTGATGAGAATTGTTTGTCTTCTGCAATGTTCTTCATCTGGATATTGTGTCTGTTTGGTCAAATATACATGTGATTTGCTGTATCAATACTACTATAACTTACATAATGTAAACAAACAAACATCAGTTTAAATGTACTCTGGTACACCAGGTAAAAGCTCAATGTAAAAAAATTATAAAGAAGCAAAGTTAGTTTCACATCACTTTCCCATCCAACCCGTGAAGAATGTCTAAATTATATTTATACCTCCACGATAGAAGTAGAATAAAACATGGAGTAGCTCTATCGATTACTAGTAGTTATCGTAACTCATAATAAAGATAAATAACGTACAAAATATGATAGACAAAGTACAATATTGTGCAAATGATAAAAAACAACATCAATTTAGTTTTAATCATGTTCAACCTATATGTACATGTATATACAATATGGCAAATTTGCTAAAATCACACGACAATTTACATGGTATCACATACTGAGTTAAAATCATGTTAAAGGCATTGCCATAGTATATACCAATATATACCAATACATATACCAATATATACCAATATATACCAACAAATAGTCTTGAAATGTATATTTACTGCGTAGGGCTTAATTGCACTCAATGGCTTCAGTGAGCGTTGATGGGAATGCTTCATAACAACAACCGATTTATTATGCAACAGCTGATTTATAATTCAATATAATTATGATGAAATGAGTGCCTCTCACGAAGCAGTGTTGTGGATACATCCATATAATATGATTAACTATCATCCTGCTGATTTTGTCTTTCTATTTTTCATCATTTGACGCTGGAATTGCTAACGCAATTTCCAGCTTCAAATGACGAAAAATAGACATCCTTCAAATTGAATTGTTTTATTCACTCTATCAGTGAAGGGACCGACAACTCGGACCCTGTACTGAAAATATGAAAAAGTATAATGGCAGTTAAACCCATAACATAGGCCTATCCGTATTCAAACGATACGGAAAATAACTAAGACATTTATAATGATTTCAAAATGAAAATGTCAATATCAGTGGCAGTTTATTTGCGAAAAAACTTAAGGTACTCCATAATAGATCTCAGATAAAATTAAATTGCAGTACAGCCATGAACTTAGCTACTGTAAATAACACATTTGAACATGTAAGGGGCCGTCGCACAAGTTAAAAAAATCAAGAAATACATGTTCGTATAGCATAAATTTCGTATAGGTGGGTGGTGGACTGCACGTCACAAAGTTTTGCAAATTAAAAAAAATATCTGCAGCCATTTTTTATATGTTGTGTTCCGAAGTGGGAACTTTTAAGACGAAGATTTAGAATGAATTCAATATCTGTGCCATAATATTTGAGTACTCATAGGGTATATATGTACATAATCATTTATCTACAAAGCTCTTAGGATATATATATATGTGTTATATACTTTAATCTTTATCTACAAGGCTCTTTTTATCTTTTCTTGATTTTAGAAATAAACATTGGGATGAAATTAACTTGTATTTCCTTTCTGTGAACATTTATTGTTATAGACAAATTAGTCCCAAAAATGGTCTTGGAGAGAAAAACTCATATTTGCTTTTATGATGAAATTAATATAATAAATGACAAAATATTATTGTTAAAATACACGTAAATTTATTATTTTGCGACGGCGTTTGATGAGTGATTAATTGATCGATCGATCGATCGATCGATCGATCGATCGATTGATTGATTGATTGATTGATTGATTGATTGATTGATTGATTGATTGATTGATTGATTGATTGATTGATTGATTGATTGATTGATTGATTGATTGATTGATTGATTGATTGATTGATTGATTGATTGATTGATTGATTGATTGATTGATTGATTGATTGATTGATTGATTGATTGATTGATTGATTGATTGATTGATTGATTGATTGATTGATTGATTGATTGATTGATTGATTGATTGATTGATTGATTGATTGATTGATTGATTTATTGATTGATTGATTGATTGATTGATCGATTGATTGATTGATTGATTGATTGATTGATTGATTGATTGATTGATTGAATGCGTCAGTCACTCGTCCACTCGTAAAAAAACCTCAGTATTGTGGGGAGCCTCCGTGACCTGGAGATAGCGTGCTCGGCCTCAGACCTCCAGGGTTTGTATTTCGAATTCTGTGTCTGGAGGGCAGTGTCATCTCACTCATCTCACCATCCTCATGAGGTTCTCCTGGCCCAATTTAGCCTGTATGTTAATAGAATGTTATTGTGTCGATGATAAAACTGCTAGAGTCTGATCTTACCAATCTTTCAGATGAACTTGAGTCATTGTTAAGCTCTGCGATTATATTACAATCATTAAGCTTAAGTGTGCCAACGGTTTGTGAAGCCGTATCAGGTTTTATTATCACTCAAGCAAACCCCCCAAGTGTGCCTTATGCTCGCTGTTTGTTCTACTTATTGTTTTACTTTAGTGCTAGGGAACTCGGTCTGATTATACTCACATAGTATATTGTATCACCACAACACAATCCACATACACACTAGACCCAACACTGTATGCTTCACATTAAACGACATTGGTGATCATTTCAATACAATCACACCAAGGCAATCATATAAATGTATACAGTTCGGATTATGTAATCAATCAGTCGTCACTTTGTGCTACGATTTATTTGATTTGATTTGACTGTGCATATCACCACCATTTTCACTAGACAGGAATTCCGTCTCTAGCGAGATTCTGGCTGTCAGTGAAAAGCCATGAGAGTACTGTTGCACAGGTTACATTTTCACGGATTCGCCAGTTAATCGTATGTCTACATATTATTTCTCGGATTGATGTTTAAATATCGCTTGGTAATTTGCATACACTCAGGGGCGGATCCAGGATTTGAAAAAGAAGGGGGCGCAGCGGGTTCGGGGGCTCGCCCCTAAAATTTATTTGGCCAATTTAGGGGACTTTTTAAAGTGAGTGACATATTTTCAGCGCACTTCACGCGTAGCAAGGCGGGGTCTTATATTCCCATTTTTGTTTGTTGTATGCCTATTTGTCAGGCCAGAGCTGTATAAAACCCATGTCATGTTATGTTGTTGTGAATCGGTGACATAACATAGCACGCCATAACATCCTATTCTAGCTGTACATGAAACAAAATAGTGCTCATACGGCGGTGTTTACCATAATTTATTGAGTATTTAAAGCAGCCCCTTGGAATGACATCAATTTTCGTTTTTAGTTTTGTAATGAAGTAGTGTATCCCCCAGATCATGATTTTATTTTTTTCAGAGTTTTTAGATTTTTATAAATATTTCTTATTAATATTCCCATGAAACCGCTTAAAACCCAAACAAACTTTTTGTATACATAAACACATGCTGAAGGACGATTGAATGTTCCTACAGCACTGGGCCACATGTTGATGCCGTCGGCCCAGCGTTGGGCAGACAATAAGTGTTGCAGGTGTATCACCTCATGTCCTGACTATAAGACACCAATCAGACACCAATTAGCGGTGATTGCTCTGATCTCCTCGGCCAAGACGTGGGAATATGTGGTATGAAGTGCTGTATATTGCTGACTTGTTTTGTTTACATGGCAATATACGACCTGGAAATATAACTATTTCACTCTTTTTCGGTGCTTTAAAATAGTTTTTTGACTTTTTTTGTATTTTCAGTTAATATCAGTAGGCTATATGGCTTCATATAAGTTAAATTTTCAAAATTGACAACATTGAAAATGTCTCATCCCAAGGGGTCCCTTTAAGTACCATTAAACAAAGATGATGAGGTTATAAGTTTTTTACATCAAGTATCTTTCAGCAGAGAAGTGGTTAATCCGCTGTCAGTACTGTAAGTCTGGTCTCCGTTATAACAATTGGTGTCACATACAAGTAAGGGATCACAGTTCACCTGGCTAACATGATAGCCACCCTCTGTCTCTCACAGCATAATATAGCCACCCTCTGTCTTCCACAGCATATGATAGTCACCCTCAGTCCACCACAGCATATTATAGCCACCCTCTTTCCTCAACAGCATATTATAACCACCCTCTGCCCTCCACAGCATTTTATAGTCACCCTCTGTTCTCCACAGCATATGATAGTCACCCTCAGTCCACCACAGCATATGATAGTCAACCTCTTTCCTCAACAGCATATTATAACCACCCTCTGCCCTCCACAGCATAATATAGCCACCCTCTGTCCACCACAGCATATTGTAGCCACCCTACAGCATATAATAGCCATTCTCTATCTTCACACAACATATTATAGCCATTCCCTAACTTTACACAACATATTATAGCCATTCTCAATCTTCACACAGCTCAATCATTATAGCCACATTCTGCCAACCACAGTGTGAGATTAAAGTAGTATTCCCAGCAAACACAAGCCTTTGGGATAAGGTTGGTTTCATGTTGGACCAGCGTCGAAGACGGTGGGTCAACATGAAACCAACATTAGGACAGCGGCCTGTGTTTATTGCTTAAGCCTTGCAGTGCGGGGATCGACTTTAGTCGTCAGAATCTGACGTCTACAAACGTCAGATTCTGACGACTAAAGTCGATCCCCGCATTGTGAGAGTGAAGAAAATTTGTAATGGCCGTAGACCCATAACATAGGTATTCAAATGAATCGGGAAGAGCTGACTGAGACAGTTATGATAATTTCAAATTGAAAAAACCCTTTGGCCTCTAATGTTAAAAAAAAATCGGCATTTTAAGGGTTAAATATCAGTACTGACATGATAATAAGGGTTAATACTAGCGTAGGGACGTGCCATGCTTATAAGTTAACTATAGTTGCTCATATCTCGCTACATAATCTGGCTACAATTAGTTACATTGTTTTGAACAAACAAGAGCTTCGTGGTAAATACTGTTCATGGAGAATAATGTGGTAATGTAATCATGACAAAAAATGATGATGCGACAAAACCACATTATATGTATAATGTATTATACATTTAATATCATTATCAAAAAGAGGTACAAAATATACATATATTTGGTTGGTATAATATACTGATTCACTGTTATGTTCCTTAATTGTATTTCTGCCTGTGGGGCTTAAATAATAAATACTTGAACTTGAACTTAATAATGTTTTTGGGTTATGTTGTGGGGTTTTTTCATAGTCATTATGATAACCAGTCTGATAAGTCTATCTGTAGGTATATGTATGTAAAGTATTCTACCACAGTATTATAAAATGGAATTTTATTTGATGTCTAGAGAATTCAACTATCCCGTGTGCCAAAGAATTGCGTCATATTGCAATAAAATAATAATTGATGTAATCAATACCTAGCGTGTGTAGCAGGCTATACATCACCCGGTTTATACGTTTTGGGCAAAATTTAATGGAAGTCACTCACGCGAAACGTGAATAATTAATATTTTCATAACAACACCTGGATGAGAATCTACAGACTATGTGCCTAGCCGGATCATATTGAACCGGATATGCGGTTGGCGTGCGCGCCTCGTTGTAGTTCTGGATTAAGGATCATGGCGGTTGGTGTGGAGCAGAGGGGGGGGGGGGTTGTCGCTTGGAGACGCTGTGTTTACAGGAGAAGGTGGTGATAGCTGGACACCACACCCGCTCATAACCAGACATAGAAAGCAGGTACAGTGAGCAACCACTCACTACAAAACTCACTGCTTCACCACACTGGGACACATTACTCACGGCGACTCAACAACAGCAGCCATTAAGGTAAATTAATCATTTATTATAAAATGTATTCCTCGACAGATAATATCTGCATGTAAAGTTAAGTCACGGGATATTTTCGATAGTCTACATGACCTGGTCGTCTTTGCCGCCGGATATGACATCGTGGTAGCCATGGTGACATTGAGCATGGAAAGCTATGGATTTGTTTTAATTTTACGCTTGAATATTGAAAAAAAACGATATCATTAAATTGGTTATTGTTATGAACGTATATAAATGATTCCCTTGTACGGATTGTACATATTTAAATCAATTTAGCAGTTTTTCTGTATATTATAACCATTAGCCTTTTGGCTTGAATCTCAAATTTATTTGGGGTTCTGTCCTACTTTATCACTTAATCTTCTCAGAAGGTTTATCAGGCAATGCTTAACTTATCTGACTTTATTTGTCAGTGACACTGAATCCCCTTCTGTCCCTTCATGACCACAATTACAATATGCTTTGTTATAAAGGCACACTGACAAAAAAGGTAGCGCATTTCATCACATTGTTGATATATACATATATTTTACACATATTAAATTCCAATACGTTACATTGACTGGAGAACATAATCAAGTATAAGTGACTTATGTTCATTCAAACTATTTCAATATTAATGACATGCAGTGACATGCACATTGCACCAGGCGCTGTGTTATGTTAACAATTGTGGCGTTAATTGTATACAAATACAATCTTTACTAAAATGAATAGTGTTAATTATAGTGACTGAACACCATTCAAATTGTTATGGTTTGTTAACTTAACATAACGTAGTTGGCATAGTGTTGAAAATGATGCATAATTACAAAACAATAAATAAAAACTCTATGTTTAACAAATGGCTGTCTTTATATATGGCTATAATGATACCTAATTTCCCACCAATAACAAGATAATTAAATCATAATCCATCGTGTGTGTAATTCTCAATCCCTGTCAGCGAACTGTTATCAAATATACTTTTAAAAATACCACACTGTAAGAGCGACGGTACTTGTTAAGATGTTGCTATTATATAGGCTACAGCACATTACGAAGAGTCGTTATGTTTTATCTCAATTATTAGAACATGATTATGTAAAGCACGTAAAAAAATTGACATTGAACACTTAAGTTATATTTTTTGAAATATGAAAATCATACAAAACATATGAAAACCATATGAAAACAGGTGGGCATATAATTATGGCGTATTAGAACAATAACTATTTGCCTAATGGCATAAGCATGATAAGCACGGCGTAAGATATGGCATAAGATAATCATTATGACATATCCAGCTTGTGCTCTTATGTTCATGATATGAGTCTTCTTTATCACCAAAGTTATCAGTCAAATTATCAGTAATAATCCAATTACTCTTTGATAAGAGCTGAAGAACTCTTCTAGTTCGGGTTAAATACTTTACTTAGTCTGACTAGCATGCTTAAGTACCAGAAAACACGAATAATCCTTAATATTTGGCATCTAGTTCTGACAAGAGAGTATATATAAATAGGTGAATAATTGTACGTATTATTTAAATAAATCCCAATTTTTTAATCGGGGCTTATAAATGAGCAATGTTGTGGGGTTATCATAATGATGTCGGAAGGAAATACGAGCCCATTGCACTGTACAATATAATAATAATTAACATACATAGCCATAGGATTAAGATCTCTCCCATAATCTGATAACAATAGGTTCATACCCAGCAGACACCAGATGTTAATCCTGCTCTGGATTAATGTTGGTCAAACGTCGCGGACGGTGGCCCAACATTAGATCAGCATTAGGGTAGTGTCTTGTAGGTGTGAGATTATCTGGATTTGATCTTACGTAGACCTCACACGACTTAAGCCGGTAAACACTGAAAGTTGATGCCATGTCGGCTTAATGTTGGGCCACCGGCGAAGACGGTGGCCCAACTTTAAACCGATGTAAGGCCAACGCGATTTTCCTGAGGAGGTTGTTAGTATAGCTGACAGCCCAGTGTGATGGTATTGATTGAGGACCCCACATCTGATCAATACCCCCTAGCGACCTGTACCACTTTTATTGAGTGGTCGTCAAGGATCGAGATCCTGACAAATAAACAAATCCACTGGAGCGATTAACACAACCCTGCAAGAGCAAACAAACTACCCCGCCGGCGGCGGCTGTAAAATACTCTTAAATTTAATCGATACGACCTGTGTACCATATAAGCGACTTGAGGTTTTTATTGATCACCCTGGCCTTGTTGTTCACGTCACATACTTTTTTAGTTAATTAGTGATTTGTTGTTTTCTCACAAAACAATACCAGTGCAGGCATATAATAACTACAAAAAAAAGTTTCTCTGTCAAGAAATTATTTTGACATAAAACGCAAAACCTATTTTGAAATAGTGCTCTTTCTTGTACGGTAAAAATTACTATATAATCGTAATTATCATCTCTGACACCGTAAACCCCTTCAACATCCACTCAAACATTTTCTGCGGTCCTCCATAATCTCCCAGGTAAGGAAGAGTGAAGCCTATATGGACATTTAGGTAGAGTGGTAATGGAGCAATTGACGTTTCTGTAAAGTACCCCTCCTGTAGTATATAATGACGTCTCAGGTACTAGAAAATATCTACGAGAAGGCTATAAGTCAACCTTAAGCGTGAAGAGTGTCTATTGTGTGTGATGTACATCAATATAATATCTTACAATTTAAAAAGCTATCTGTTACAGATACATTAATTAAACTAGTAACATTTATGCATATAAACCTCTAATATATGATATTAAATATCTAGCACCCCAGAAGGTTATATGTCGTATATTGCATGTGGTACTTAAGTTTGCAGTGTAAAATTGAAGTGATATACTCTTGGTCTATCGATCTGTCAGCACACTCGGTACTTCACAGAGGTGATGACCAAAGTCCATGCTCCGTAACTCATTATCCTCAACTACAATACAGCACCATGATATTACGGGGTGTTACGCCATGCATAAGCCAGTAAGCACGAGAAGCTGAACCAAGGCTGGTTTAAGGATGGGACAGCGCCGCAGACGATGGGCCGACTATAAACCGACATTTTCTCAACGCTACATGTTCAGTGGGAATGAGAGAGGTGTTGATTACCCGCGACGGCATAAATGCCTGAAAACTAGGACAATTTTGTAACATAATCCCTCTTTTTTTCAGCGCGACTAAAGATTCAGTATTGTGGGAAGCCTCTGTGACCTAGGGATAGCATGCGTGATCGGTATCGGACCACCATTTCGAATCCTGTGTCTGGAGGGCAGTGTCATCTCATTCATCTCACCATCATCAGTGGGTTCTCCTGGCCCAGTTTAGCACATATGTGTATAAAATATGTGGCCTGAAATCCCATTCATTCATTTACAATAACTAATTACACAATGGGAAATTGTCTTTAAAATTTTCTAAAAAAATATTGCCTTGTTGTTTTACATTCTTGGAAAGATGCCTTTATTCTGCTAAATGATCTGTTATCTGGCAGCTCTGCCTTGAATACACAAATTTTAGTACACAATGAATACATGTCAATTTAAACATTGTATTCCAAAGATCATGAGAAGATTTGATAAAAAAAATCTGAAATCACAAGCGTACGGGGAAGTTGGTTTTCTTAGTTACATACAGGGACTCTGCGAGCCTTATACTTGATTCATAGTTTTCGGCTGCAAAATGCTGATACTATAGTGACAGAATTATACGTGCTTTCGATGAGCAGCATCCCAACATCCCAACATGCGACGCTGGCCCAATATTGAGCAGCATCGCCTAAAAACACGTGTTTGCTGTGATGTATTGTTATTTTCGTGAAGCATTCAATGAATTATTTATTCTGTGTTGCAGGAGTAGAATTTGTGATTGAAGAGGTGCCATCTCCCAAAATAGCAAAATGTCTGCAAAAAACTCAGCAAGGGGGCAGCAGCATCAGCAACAGCAGCAAGAGGAGTTCCCCAATGACTATAAGTACACAAGACCTCGTGGAGCAGTGGCTGCTATGTTCAAAAGTCCCGGTCCCTGCTACGGCCTGCCAGGTCTGATAGGTCAGCCACAACACGATCCCAGGAGCGTCCATTACAAAGGGCCAGCTTACCCTTTTGGAGTGCGCCATGGACGCCTTCGTGATGATTGTAGTCCTGGACCATGCTACCGCCCTGAAGCTAAGATCTACCGTGACGGAGCCGATGGTACACCACACTATTCCCTCTACAGCAGACCAAACGACTTCAAATCCGCCAAAAGTCCCGGCCCGGGAGCATACTCACCTCAACACAGTGGACCCAGTGCACAATACAGGGCTCCTGCCTACACATTTGGCGGCAGGACAAGAAACAGGAAGAGTGACCAAGGGCCAGGTAAGGGGAACTGATCCACAGTAGGCATAGCCAGAGTCCTGGAGCTAAATAAATACATTATCCAAAGTTGTCTTTCGGTAAACTTTTCATTTAGATAGTAATTAGCAGTGTACGTATATAGTAAAACAATTTGGCTTTCAAATTGATTAAATGCTCATCATGTATGCATTAGGCCTACAATTAGCCAGATTGAAACTCTTTGCTTTGTTTAATTTGAAAAAAAAACATCAGAAGTTCTTGCTTTAAAATAAATGAATACTTAGCAGACAATACCTAATATATTGTTGTTATCGTTTCTTCAGGACCAAACTCCTACAAATTGGACGGCATGTTAGGAAAAACTGTCAACAGCTCTAAACGCCAGGCGCCTTGCTTCAGCATGACAGGCAGAAATAAAGTGGGAAGCTTCTGCCAAGATTTAGCTGGGGTATGTATAGTTATTTATGTATTTATTTAGATATTTATGAACTCTTTCAAGCCTGAATTTACCATTGTCATCCTCATCTACAACAAGCCGCGAATTGCTGCCGCAATTCTCGACTTGTAGTGGATGAAGATGATTTGATGTGGTTTACAAATTGAAGAGAATTGTAAGCCAGTTTGGTCAGCCAGTTTCATGGAAATTTTTGTTTTAAAACCACAGGTTGTAGGAAAATCAAGTCTGTTCTCAGGGATGCAAAATGATGCTCTATAATGCATCGTGAGGGCTTAAAGGGTTGTCCATTGTACTCTGCAAAGCCAAACTTCAGTTACTGCCTTCTGGCTTTACACAGTAGCATTATAACAAATAAACATTCGCCGCCTTTGATAAAAACAACAATATACACAATTCATGACAAAGTATAGAAAGTATAGTTTTGATCTGGGGACCTCCACTAACACCAATGGTCGCTATCGTGGACACGAAGAAAGCCAAGCGCCGCCCAATGAATATATGCTAGAATAGAATGAATTTATATATAGACAGATATTTATTGTATGATTTATGATAGCTATTTTATAGCACATTGCATACAATAGCATGTCCACACCTGTAGGCAAACATCTATAGAATGTATGGGAAGGTCAGGTTGTATTGCGAATCTTACATTGCTGTAAGCCTGCAAGACATTTTCAATTAGTATATAAATTAATATAATTAATACATTTCGCCACAAAAAACTGGTTTTCATTAAAATCATTGATCAATATAAAATCGTGAATAATTCGTCAACTCTGTATACACGTATTGCAGTATATTGATCTGACAGTAAGGCGATATCATGCAATTTTCTTTGCACTGTCCTGTGTATTGCAACAATACAAATACAAGCTACTATCAACATAATTCAATTATTTAATTATTTAGCATATTTTTATATTTTGTTGCAGTCTCCAGGCCCAGGAAATTACAACACCACAGATCCCAGTATGTACAAACGTAAATCTCCAGGCTACAGTCTGACAGCCAGAAATAACTTACCCGGAGACGGCACGAGAAAACCTGGACCAGGCGCACATTCTCCAGAAAGAGTCAGTATACTATACTATCAATACTTTATTAATTATTGCACCAAACTGATAACAGTGAAAACAAAATGTAACTTTGTACATAAAGACCATTATTATAACGCCATGGCCCTAAATATTGTGGATATGGTGCAAGTCCCTGGGGTTTTCACGTAAAAAGCTACCATTTATTCTAATTAGGAAACAACATATATTCTCAGTAAATCTCAAGATTAAATTTTGACATGTATTTTTACCACTAATACGCAATAATGTGAGCGTGTGTAAGGTGAACTATATTTCCAAGGGCTTTCACACCTCCCATCATCCAAGCCCATGCAGGCTCACAAGCATGTAGTGTCACATTGAATGTGACAGTGGTTATTAGAAGTGGCTGAAAGATGATCCCCAGTAAACACAAAACGTTGGCACAATGTTGGTTAATGTTAGGCAGTCGTCGCAGACGATGATCCAACATTAGTTTAGGACTGAGTTAACGTCTCGTGTTTACGGGGGATCGAGTTTTAAACTTAAAAGGGGTCATTGGTCATCTTATGTGACATTGCTATGAAGCGACGATTAATTTATTTCTATCAAATTACATGTTCACCTGTAACAAAATAAACTAACTTAATAATATATTGTCTGATGTATGATATTGTTTCTTAATATTCAGAACAATTGTTGATCAATTAATTGTAAAACCCTTTCTTATTTTTTGTAGGTTTACGTCACCAAGAGACAAGCTCCACAATTCAGCTTTGGTATCCGACATTCTGCATACACAGCCCCCCTCATCGTCGCCGACTCGTGCTGAACACTCCCGTGGCATAATATCATTCCTCCATCAGATCTACGGACATAAACACTTGTTACATATTCACTGTCAGTCACTGCCCTGTGGTATGACCAAGCAAACACAAAACATTTGTATAACATTTGTACAATGTCGGACCAGCGTCGAAGACGTTGGGCCGACGTTGTACAAATGTTATACAAATGTTTTGTGATTGCTGGGGACCAACCGTTTGTGTCCTGTCATATGAATAGCATGGCATTGTTCAACCTAATTATTCAAATATCCGGTTATTGTCATCTTCATCAGCAATGGATGGGCATGAAAATCAAATAGAGATATTTGAGTCTAGTGAGGGTCGGCATTGTAATTTGATTGATTAGGCAGGTGTGAAGGAGGTACTCATATTCACGGGGCATTGAATATGAGTGACAAACTGTATTGACTCGTTTTTTCAGTATTATCTATGATATTACTTCTCTTCCATATCCACAGATAATACCCGGTACATTTAAAGTAGCAAGCCAAGCATAACACTTTATATCTGAGAAATCAACTACTAAAATGGGGTATTATAATCTGGAGAACAATTTTTGTTTATAATTATTGCTTAGTTTAAAACTTTAAACATCATTATTTCTCTCAAAAATAAAAAATAAATGACATGTATATGGATTCTCATCGGGTTTGTACATAACTTCTTATTTCTTATTCTTTTAAAAAAATACATCCTATTTTGTGATTACTTGATATAAGTATTTTGTTGATTTATAGTACTAGGTTCCCCTGTGTGACACACGATTGATCGCAGGTAAACAAAATAATAACATCCCCTTGGAATCAAAGGGTATATCTGCCACTTCACAGGGTGGGAGTTACACCCTTTCATTACCAAGGTGACGATAATAATGTATATGTCTATCAAACTCTCTGTGATATTACACGTATACGCGAGATCAACAGTATTAAGCAACAATTAACGCGATCATGCAGTGTGTTATAAATACAAAGTTCATCGCGCAGGTTTGACCTGCGACTTGTAGGTGTCAGTCTTGTATTGCTTATGTGGTAGCGACTAAGTCAGCTTACTTCTTCTGCTGGTTTATATTATGACGACTGGGAAGTACGACTGTCCTGTTGACTGATTGTGACAGTTACCATCCATGTAAACACAAAACATTTGCATAACATTTATACAATGCTGGACCAACGTCGAAAATGTTGGGCCACCGTTGTTTAAATGTTATACAAATGTTTTGTGCTTACTGGGATGGCAAAGGGTCGTAGTTGTTTTAACGGCTTAGGATTTAGATTAACCCTCTGAATACTGTGGTAAGACTATGAGTCGCATCGGTTTGTTTATCCATGTACTTAGGGGGTTAATCTACGTGAAAATCGTAATACAGACGACGAATAAGTGGTCTTCAAGTTAAGGATAATTTATAACTATTATCTCTCTATAACATATAATCATATATTATTTCGCTGGCTTAAGGAATCATTTGGGTCAACAATCTTTCGAAAGACCAGAAGTATATAATGATATAGTATACCATGTGCTTCGAGTATTATGAAAAGAGAGAGTTGTTTAAAAACTTTAATTAATTTGTAATTACGAAAATGAATAGCCAAAAGAACATTGTGTATTACAATACGGTACCAAAAAGACTGATTTGTTTCCATAAGACAATCGACAGGTCGCATTCACATAGCAGTCAAAATATTATCTGCGTTTCGGCTATTGTAATTTAAATCATACTACAAAGATGCTGTCTACTATGTCTATGTTGTGCCAAGATATAATATTAAAACGTGTTTTCCATACCTGTGTTATGCTTTATTGTCTTTCGTGAATTATATTATCTAGCTCTCATTGTAGGACTATACATTTCACAAGATTAGAAATAATGATTTATATCGATAGCATTTACAAATGAAATATTTGACCAAGATGACACAAATAATATTGATAATAAATGATAATAAATTAATAAAATATTACAATCCAGTAATATACAAGAAAAAATGTGAATCTGTATTTGGTTTAAATAACATATGAAGACTTATTTACACTTCCTCCTTAGTACAAAATCACACCACCATTCTCGTTGAGCTACTGATTTGCTAATATACATTTAAAAATTCTATTAATTTTGTGTATGATTGTTTTACACCAAATACATCACCGTACTTACTTTGTATTTGTTTCACTTATGTACCATCTCGTGCTATTTTCTGTCCTGTATATGGACTTATTAACGCTGTTTCTACCTAGCTTCAATTACAAGAATAAAACTAAACTTTTAAATTAAAAAGATTTAAAAATATATTTGCTTGTTTTAATGACCAACATGTTGTAATACAATTAAATTAAGGGTGGTTTATTCTGACCGACTGATTATGAATGCATACTGGTATATTTGTCCCGTGAACTGGAAGAGTTATTATAGTAGAAGTCACGTTTTTCGCCGATTTCTCAGTCAATTCTCAACCGATTTTCATGAAAAATTATTCTCTGGTGCAAAAGTTTTCGACCATTTGACATGGAGTAAATTTCAAATTACAACGTTCCTCTATAAACCCATTAACCCTTAAAGCGCTGAATTATTTTTGTTTAAGCCATGAAGAATAAAGGGTTTTTTCATTTTGAAATCGTGATAACTGTTCTGGTTAGCTCTTTCTGATTCATATGAATAGGCTACATATGTTATGGGTCTACGACCAATATAAATATTTTCACCCTCACAGCGCGGGGATAGACTTTAGTCGATCACGACTAGGCCTATACTCGTCTTGATAACTTGTAATCGAACATGAAATTACTAGTTTTGGATTATGTCCAACACCCCGAATTAAACTTTTAGATGTCAAGCACGATTTAAAAAAACGTGCTGGAAAGCGAGCCGATACGATGTTGAACAAATTTAAAGTGCGAAATGATGTTGATCAAGCTAATCATTATCCGATGGGGACATTATAGTAGCAGTTTACATTTTTACCCACTTTAAGTTATGTGTCGCTACCGCGAACCACAACTTTAAGTGGGTGAAAATTATTACCGTCTACGTTTGAATAAAAATATATGCTAATTTCGAAATTTAATGCTCATTTCTCTTAGAAATATTCTTTTTGAAGGACAAACAGAGAGACTAAAAACGGCTATAGACGCGATTGGCACTTTAACCCTTTAAGCCCTCACGATGCATTAAAGCATCATTATTACATTCCCGAAAACAGACTTAATTTTCCTAAAACTAAGGGTTTTGGAACAAAAAATTCCATGAAATTGGTTTATCAATACATGGAAATTCTCTTTATTTTTTAAACCACATCAAATCATCTTAATCAACTACAAGTCAAGAATTGCGACAGCAATTCGCGGCTTTTAGTGGATGAAGATGACAATGGAAAATTCAGGCTTAAAAGGGTTAAATCGCGACCGAGTCATAAATATCGCCACACCCAAAACATCTCCCGCTCACCTGTGTCGGCGAAGTAATTACTCTGATTGAAGATGGTTTTTAGATGATATAATGCCAGGTAAAGTATGACGTCACAGATTATACAAAATTGAGTCAATTTCCCTCATTTCAAAGGTATTATAACTTGTTTATTATACAATGTGTTAATGTAAATTGTAGCGTCATAGTTATATCTCTAAGTAGATGTCGGGATTACTAAAGTGAAAGACTGGCTCAGAATAGTAGCAAAGTGGATTATAATAATCATATCTTATGCTGTTGTGAGTTATTGAAGTGTAAAGATCATAACAACATCAACATCCTTTTAATAACGATAATTAATAATCGTATAACTTAATTGTGTTTTCGTAAGAAATCAAATAATATATCACGTGTCCCGTTTCCAAGGCAACTATTGTAGCCTAAATGGCCGCGGGAGAGAAATAATACAGGACGATTACATTAGGACAGAAGGTGGTGGGCAAAAAAACCATCACGTTGCCCCACCGGGACACCTCTAAACGTGAGTGTTATTCTCAACTTCACTCTATTCTTATCTTAAGGTAATCTAGAGCAATAGTCTAGTAAATAAAGCAATCAATGATGATGATGTTTAGGCCGACACCGGCGTCACTCAGCTCAAAGTCAAACGTCCATCCTACATCATGGTCCCGGATTCATGCATGTCTTCATTATGAATTTATGTTATGTCATGATATGTAACGTTAATAAAAGGGGGGTCTACTATCAGAAATACTTATGCCTTTATTATACTAGACCGTCTATAAACATTATACAGGCCTGAGAGGCTGAGACTATGCGTATAACTATAAGACATGTCCGATATAATTGTACATTTTTATTTTTTGTAGATCTAGACTAGTCTACCGATATCATGGCAATAACATATTCACTTAGAGTCTATTTCAATTTTTATCTAGATCTAGACTCTGCACTTAGTTTTTTAAAATGAGTGCATCCACTTAGATCTATATTCGAACATGAAATAAATTTTAAATTTCTTAAAATTTGTAAAATCGTAATTATTTGATTTATTCCAATCCAAGGTAAACTAAGCTAGGCTAACGCTAGTATGAATAGTAGGCTAAGCACTGACCGTTGTCAATAGGTTTTGACACTACCGGAACTGTCATATCACACCTCATTTGCAGACGCTTTTCAGCTATCACACCTATTCCCTATCGCTTTGACGGCTTGAACTGTCGGCGCATATCTACATTATGGAGCAATTCTCTCCTAATATGTATACCCGTTAATAAATACAAATAATAATGTAGTCCAGTTTGTGTAATTACGATCAGCATATTTTTAAAAAATATTATGGATATATATTATATACTAGTAATGGTTGCTATAAATCAATGCATATTGATATTATTCTCACCTGCAACTACGAGTTACGCAGGGAGTACGTGTAGTTATTTTCGAATATAAGTGCATGCACGTACGTAGTATTCTAATATAAGTGCATGCACTTAAAAACGAACAAGAATATTTTTGGAGCAATGCCTAAATTTAAACATGTAAAACAGTCGATTTTCACTTATAAGTCCACGCACATTTATGCGCGGAATAGACTATACGGTATGTAAATATAAGGTAATTATAGGACCGGCCCACGGTCGGTATCCTATTAAGTTTTTTTTGCCAGAGTTTGTGTCCTATTTAGGGGAAAGAGGGGTACTGTGTGTGGGAAACGGTTCACATTTCTTCACACCAGACCTTATAGTCTGGTGCGGTATGTCAGAAATATGCCTAAAATTAAAAGTTCTTGCCAAAATTGATTTTATTGTTTTTTTGACTTTATTAGGGGTCAAATAAGCCAGAAATATTGGGGTTCAATTTTTCCCGCCCCTCAACCTCGTTTTATGACACATTCAAAATGGCCGCCATCGAAATCACATATTTGGCTATAACTTGGGCCCTAGCTTAGCTAGAGTCACGATTTTGATGTCTATACCCATGTTTTTGGGTACGAGGAATCCAATAGTGCCCATAAAAAATGTGGATGCCTCTTAGGTATTTTGAAATTAACGATAAAACACATTTTTAATACGTTTTCGGTCATTTGTTTTCGCGAATTCGAAAAAAACTAAAATTCAAACATTGAGCGTTGTTTAGTGCATATTATGATAAACGGTACATTATTGATGGTTGTGAATGATGGGTGTTCCGTTAATGGACCCCAAATAGTTGACCAAAGTGACGTAAAGCGATTGTAGAAACTAAACAATTTTAATTACGATGTTTGATGCATTTATTTCATTTAAACATTTTACAACAGTCACAGAGGATAATTTTTATTGACGGTAATGTGTCTTTTACAAAACACATTTGATAACTTTGAGAAGTGGGTGGGATGGGTCAATGTTATTTGAAATAAAATAAAATTAGCACACATTGTGCGCAAATTGTGCGTTTCAGCAATGTTTCATATTTGCTAAACAAATGACCAGAATTATTCTTGGTGGGTAATTATGGAGCATCCCATCCATCAAATTATTGTATTTTTAGATCTTGTTTTTCTTAAATCTATAAATGATGCACAATAACAAATGAAAGGGGATCTTTTAATTCATCACATCCTATGAGAGATATTAGAGTATAGATTCCAGCCATAATTGGACGGGCAGGGCCATTACCTTAGAGGATCACAGCAAACATTCAATGGCTTGGTTCATTTTCTTATGCGAAAGAAACAAGCAACTCACAACCACAAAGATGTTTCGCTAGGTATCAGTAAATCAGTTCCAATCTAAATACAGGAAAAGGGTAACGTGATATTTTTTCAACTGGACAACATAATCAAAGATAGTCTGTTTACATGAGACGCCTTGTAGCCTACCACAGATCATTAAATTAAGAAATATTACAAATGATGTTTCATAATAAGAGAACAGAAAACATAGTACATTTTGAACCAATCCAGTCATGTTAACAGATACACTTGAATGTGTTTGTATATTGTATGCTCAGTAGTAGATAAATATGTTATCTGGTAAAAAAAGTGATAATGCCCGCGAGACACAACATCAAGTGGTTGAAAATTTTGATAACCTGCGAGAAGTCTTTCTAGAAAGGCAGATGTCAAGATTGCTGAAAAAACTGATGAACACTTTTACTAAGTACTATGTATGTACATTGTCATCAAAACCAAGTTGTTTAGAACTGGTTCCCGTTGAGTTGAGTTTTCTTCAGATTGATGCAAGTGACACAATTATCAAAACATGAAAGTAGCTCATGAAGTCAGAAGTTTGTAAGATGTCCCAATGATAGGCCTAGATCTAGGACCGCTTTATTGGCAGTCCACGGATCACGTGTGAGTGATTACACAAGGGATGCTTCATGACAAAAGAGTTCTTCTACTCTTGGGAGCATACTCTAGAACGCCATATCGTGACCAGAGGTCGTGTGTCTAAAATAAGTTGAGCTTGTACTAATTTCTCCAGGACAGGTGAATTCACTTTCTTTCTGCACAGGATACACTAACAGGAGCGTCATTCCTCAACAGGTGTGATTTGAACCAAATAATATATTCTGGTCAAATACTGACAAATTCTGAATCTAATACTCATGTATTATATATATATATCTTTTATTAACCTCCACACTGGGAGAGCATATACATTTATTTTATCAATACATATTACGAAAATCAATATAACTAAGTAAACACGAGAATATACATACATTCAACCAGTTGTTAACAGCTCAAACGTGAAAAATAGTAATTAAAAAAAAAAAAATAATAATATAATAAAATAAATAAAAAACATATGTGCGATTAAACTATTTGAAATTGTAGCATGCTTTTATTATAGTATAAGAAATTATGTTCGACTTTATTTACCATTCAGTCACATAAGCCCATTTCGACTTTTAAACAATTATGCATATTACATAGAAATGTGACCAGTCCCTCATATATACACTGCCATTCTTTCAAATATTTTACATTCAGGCCACTCATCAGAAATACTAATTTTGTACTGTCAGACATGCAGTTAATTGAGCTGACCATTGCTGGTGGCATTAGGCTAGTCATTCTCTCCCACTGCACCTCACGCTGACCTGAGAGGCCCGTGCACGCGAACAAAACATGTTCAATAGTAATTTGTTGGTACGCTGGGCAGAGCTGACAGATTGAGCTGTGCTTGTGAACATTACGCAACAATCGTCTGTACATAGCATCACCACCAATCAACATTCTGGCAACCACTTTACATTTATAAAATGTGACCGGATTATTCATCACCACATACCACAGCCAAAGTATGGAAAAGTCAAACATACAGTTTTTAAAAATTGACAAACTATCATACATTAACAGATCTATCGAGTGTTTAATTTTATATTTATTATTTACAACTGATAACACCATATTACGCCAGGTTGACTTACTTATTTTGACCGGGTTCAAAAGATGTTCCGACAATACAAAATTTACAATGTCATATTTTTTACATGTTGTATATAAAATGTACAAGGGACCAATAATTGCTGGGGCACGCTTAGTGACTGCAAAACTAATAAATGTTTGCATAAATATGTTAATGTAAAAAGGTAATTGTACAGAAAATAATGTGAATAAAAACATTAATCGTCTTTTATCCATAGTACATTCTATATCCTGCCATCCTAGCGCTGCAGTAGCTGCGATACCTGGACATTGTTGAGGTAAACCTTGAAATGTACGTGCTGCATATTCATGTGCTTTCTGAAGCTTTAACATACCTTGCTCGCATATCGGCCACACTTCACATCCATACAACAATTTTGGGATAGTTACTGACCAATACAATTTTGAAGCACTTATTGGGGATGTGCCTCCGGTGCTACTACCAATCGATCTAATCATGTGACAGGACACTTTCAGGCTGTCTACTCTTTCCTCTATAAATTTAAGGTGCGCATTTGACGAGCTACACAAAGGGACACCTAAATGTTTGTACCCGTCAACAATTATAAGTTTTTTGCCATTTATTGTAAAACACATATCTTTATTTACTTTGCCAAAAATTAAAATTTTAATTTTCTCCGTATTAAAATTATATTTCCACTTCACACTATGACCATTGACTGTATCAAGATAATGTTGCATACTTACAGCAGATTTGGCTATTACTGCTACATCGTCAGCAAAACTAGGAGCAGCTACACTTTTATTTTGAATACGTACACCACAAGGAATGTTAGCGAGTTCAGTTATCAAGTCATTATTATATAAACAATACAAATACATCGATAAAATATCACCTTGATGTATGCCTTGTAAAGGCGTAAACCAGCTGGAAACACCACCAGCTATATTAACTGCACATTTAAAATTATCGTAGCTGTCATATATATTAGCCCATAAAATTGTACTCATCCCCATACAACAAAGTTTATACAATAAGCCCTTTATCCACACAGTATCAAACGCCTTTTTTACGTCCAACAATGCGACATAAGAAACATCCTGCTGTCCAATAGCTTCTCTTAGTAAAAAAGTAGTGTTTAAACTTGAGGCTGTTTTTTGTGAAACTCCTTGCAAAACATTTAATTGTGAAAATATCCAACATTCATACCTTTTCAATAGGAGATTATCAAAAGCTTTACTAATCGTGCACATCAGTGTAATCCCCCTATAGTTATTTGGGTCGTTTTGATTTTTATTACATTTTGGGATGGGGACAATTATTCCACGTTTTAAACTTTCAGGTCTATAGGCGTTTATCATCATCACAGAGAATAATCTACTGAGCACTAGGAAGGTACTACTACCTGCAAACTTTAGATGTTCGGCATATATACCATCTGCTCCACATGCCTTATTCAGATTTAAAGACTTGCAAACGGTTTCAACTTCTCTTGGTGTAAAACATTCTATATTGACATTTGGTAGGTTGTTTTTTATACACACAATCTCAGATGCTACAATGTTGTTCACTTCATTATCAAATTTTGTATCAGTACAGTTTTCTTAAGGTGTATAAATTTTTTCAAAGTATGTTTTCCAATGGTTTCTTATGTCTACCGGGTTAGTTATATATTGACCATTTTCTACGTTTAGAGGACATGGTGTAGACTGGCGTGTCTTTATACGTTTATTCACCAAAAACCAAAATAGCTTTTGATCTATTACGCTGGCATCATTTATTTTCCTAATATAATCAACTTCATATTGGTATTGCGACTTGCGCAATTGATTACGTAGCAATTTCTTACATTTCTTGTAATTTATCCAAACTTGAGAGTCATCGTCACGTGGTCTGCCAGTTTGCACCCATGCCCTCCAAGCTAACTTCTTATTACGACAAGCAATACTTAATGACCTTGACCAGTAAGGTTTCGTTCCATTAATTTTACGTATAAGCGGTAAGTGGTTACTTGCATTTACTAGTAGCTGAACAACATCTCTATACATATTGTCTATTGACTTACAAGTTATATCATCAATTTCGGACAATTGATCAATGTTATTTGCGGTATGCTCAGACATTGAACCTTCCAGCTTGGTATTATAGTCTTTAATTTGATCTTCGCTTAAATGACGCCATTTTACATGTTTTATAAGGTTTATATCATTCACATGCTCTGTGTTTACCTTCATATTGTTCAACGATATTTTAAGATAAATCGGGAGATGATCTGATGTATTGAGAACGTGTTCCTCCATAACGCCACAATCAGATACCATATTTTTAAGATTACTACTATATATACAGTGGTCAATATATGACGTACCTCCTACTGTATTTTGGTACGTGTAACAAAGTCCATTGCCTTTATCTGATATATCTCCTATTTCAAGGCTGTATCGATCTATGAAATTTAAAATTTGTTTTCCATTCTTACATGATTTGCCCCATGATCTTTTACTTACACTCTCACCAAAGTGACTGTTAAAATCACCTATTATTATAAAATTATGATTTCTATTGCGCTCTATGAGTACAGCTATGTGTGCGAGATATTCACTGAAATCATCTTTAATGCAATTTCGTTGTGGCATATATACGCCAATTATAAAGATAATTTGATTGGTTTGTAAATGGTACATAAGTGTGCAAATTCTATCATTACAAAAATCACGCACTGGCGTTATTTGATATTGTGAACTGCATTTCCACGCAATGCCTATGCCACAATTACCGGGTATATAGCCAGTTGTATTTGTCCGGCGAGATGGCCCACTTTTACCAAGAAAGTGATATTTATTTTTCGTGCATATATCCCGTAGTTTATATAGTTCATTGTCATAAAGTTGGTGTTCTTCTATTACCACAATGTCATTTTCCTTTAACAGCGATTCTATGTAAGGAGTAGCTGCTGCCACACCTCTGCTATTCCATGCTGCTATCTTAAGATCATACGTATCCATGTTGTGAGTTAGAAAAGTTAATACCGTAAACACTGTATAATATATAATAAAAGTTGTACTATACATTTATGTCTTTTTATGCTGATGTCCTTTAATCTATGGCACCGGTAAAACTAATAATCAATACAATTATATTCACCAGGGACTTCCTCCATCAACTTCATCACAGGCATGCTCAGAGAGGCCAGCATCGGCGTGTGTCTCAGCATCACTGATGTCAGAGTATTTGAGATCATCAACGTCATTTGAGTAATTATGTCTGCCCTTGTCCTGTTGCAGATACTTGGGCTTAGATTCAATATCCGTATAACTATTATGACTCTTGGGGTCCCGGGGCTGCCACCTTCTAGGCGGTTGAGGGCGGGGGCCCTAGGGTAGTGGTTAGCACCGCTGCCTTTCACGCCAGAGTCCGGGGTTCGGTTCCCGGTCTCGGCGGTTTGAAAGAAACAAAATTGTTTCTTCCCCATCCACGTGTGAAAGTTAGTATTGTGGGGAGCCTCCGTGACCGAGAGGTAGCGTGCTCGGCCTCAGACCGCCAGGGCTCGAATTTCGAATCCTGTGTCTGGAGGACAGTGTCATCTCAATCATCTCACCATCCTCAGGAGGTTCTCCTGGCCCAGTTTAGCCTATATGTGCACAAAGGTGGCCTAAAGCCCGATTCATTTCATTTCTAGGCGGTTGAGTCTCCCATCGACGGCAGACCATACCATCTGGCCAATAACCAGATCGCAACAAATGGGCGGCCTGGACCTCTGGTACAACTAGTCTGCAGCCCACTACGTCATCATACGCGCGGTTATGGATCACGTTGGCCTTCATAATTCTGACTTTGCGGGAAGGACTCGAGTCTCTCACATAGCTGCGCATTGAAGCGATCACGTGTTGTGCTTCATCTCCAGGAGGCATGTGAATATGCTGAAGGTACAGCGTACATCCCCGTTCAGGAACAGCCGCCTTCAATGCAAGGGACCTCTTATGAATTGAAGTACGGCTATCTGTTCGTGCATTAGTTTTTTCTAGATATATCTGTCTTTTTTTATTTCATGCCGACTTCTTAACCAGGGCCCCTCTAGTTTTGCCACTTCATTGAACAGCATCTTCTTCTGCCGTGGATCAGCGCTGTTACTTGTCGCCTTGTCAATATTACTACAGCCAACAGGAGGAACGTCGTTAGGCTTATTAACAGTGACATCATTATTATCAAAATTAGGCGATGTAAATACCAGTTTCCTCCGAGCTTGATTGTCAGTAAGAACACACATGTTACGCTCACGTACTTTCTGTTCTGGAGAAGTATTCTTATTATTGTCTTGCCCGTTGTTATCAGTCGATGTCGGCACTGCTGCTGAGGCATTAGTGGTATTTAGAGCCTCTATATCATCCTGGCCTACTGCATTTCTACAGTTTATTGGCCTCTCTTCACTAGCAGGAGACAAAGGCGGGAATTCTGTGAGGCATACAGGCATCTGTGGATCAGCAACGACGTGTAATTCATTATTATTATTTGTCTCTTTGTCATTCTTCTTTGGCGCCTCATCTTTACGTTCTGTCTGCGGCTGAGGCGGTACTTTATCACGGCATTTACATCCTGTTGTCGTTGTGGTCTTATGATCTTTATTTTTGGGACTTAACACAAGTAATCTGCTTTCTATGGCTAGCATATGGGTTTTTAGGCTATCAATTTCTTCTTTATGAGATCTTTTTTCAGTGTCAATTTCTGCATACAACTGCTTACACGTACTTGCTACGCGTGCAATATAGTCATACAACCCAGTAATGTCTTTTGACACAGATACATTTTTAAGTAGGTGAGGAGGTGATCTAGACCCTGAGATATTGTTTACACTTACTTCCGATGTTGTGGGAGATGATTTGTCGCTTGCCGAGCTTTTTAATTTCTCATTATCAATCCCCTCGCTTGTGTTAGTCGCTGGAGTTACGAGGCTATCCACATTCTGGCTCTTGGCTCTCAAAATGTTTCTAGGGAATACATTTTGTGCTCCACATATATACATAAATAGGTCGTATATATCTCTTGCTAGAGATACATGTGTAATTGGTGATTTGAGGCATAATTAGATCAAATATGTACTGCAACGGAGTAGTCCAAAAGTAATATTTTTTTGTAATGCCACAATGCTATACACAACAGAATATGGTTGGGTATGTCCATTCACCGTCGGTGGAAGCTTTTACTTTGTTGCAAATCAGTTTTAATATTGTTCAGTAACTTTGTCGAAAATTGTGGCATATTTCTTCTTGAAATAGGTTTTTTGAAAGCTTTGTACATGGGCTTATCGCACATGATCAAATATCTTTACCACTTTTTGCTAGATAACATATCTATCTATTGAGCACACATACGAAAAGGCATTTAAGTGTACCTCTTGAAAGTTGGTTGGTTTCTGTGATGATGAAGCATCTTGTGTAATATCTCTTAAGTGGTCTGTGAAAGTAAAATTAGCTTCACACGTAAACAGATTATATCCACATATATTGTTATTTTAAATAGCTTGTAAATTAACGTCAAAACACTAGTTTCAACTTGAACTCGACGAGGCCGCAACTGTGATCACCTACCTAGTCACATTGAGAGGGAATAGACAAGGATATTTCTCTGAAAGACCCCTGTGAGATCAGCACGGTTCAAACCCGGGATGCGTGCATGAATGACGTGGCAGTCCGATATTCTATCGATGCGCTACCTCTCCCTCCCTAAATTTGTACATTGAAAGCCTTGGAAGCATGGGCGAATTTTGTATTTCAAGTGTACTAATCCTCTGGCCTAATCAGCTATTGATAATTCCAGCTTTACAGTGGCAACTATTCTGGTCTAAAAATCTAGAATGGGAAATGTTCACCTACATGAGCTACACCTTATGAGAGCCAACCGCATGTCAATGGGAGACAAGACCTGCTTTATCAGATGGCCAAACCTCCCACCATTAGAACAAAATGTGTGGGAAGTGAAATATAGCATGTTCATTCCTGTCAGATGTCTTAGTTCGCATGCACCAAGGGTTGTTATTGAGCTCAACAAATATTGATACAAGTAAGACTGCCATAGTACCAGATATAGTTAAAATGCTCAGCGTTGCAGACGACTCCTGTACAAATGCAACAGTGGGGTATATAACAATCAAGCCAGGTAGTGTGGCTTGTGTCATTGTGAATGACAGTCGGCCTTTTTGAAATTTAAAAATTGTCAATATGTTAATATATAAAGCAAAATCACTAAATTTGAACCTAACCTCATTGTCTTTTCGATGAACCAAGCCATTGAATGTTTGTTGTAATCTGCTTAAATGTCAGCTGTGGTAATGCCCCCGTCCTCCTCTAATCTATTCCGCAATAACAGAGTTTGTAGGTATACGCGATACAGAGACTGTAATCATTGCGCGGCCGGGCATCCTGGTTAGGTTACAGATTTATATATAAATTGTTAATACTCGCTTTGCATCTCAATAGAATATTGCCATGACGCGGAGATTTAACTGTCAGTATTTAAATTAATTGTTTCATGAAATTGTTGATCTCAGAGTAGACCCTGCATCTGGGAGAATATGTCAAATTATGACTGAAATTTAAACGGGGATATCTCTCATGGGCTGTGATGAATTAAAATCCCTTATTTTATTTTTTCTTGTGCATCGTTTGAGAATTTTAAAGAAACAAATCTGAAAATACAATAATTTTTGCTGATCACAATCGCAATGATCATGATAATTAATTTTGATCATTTGTTTGACAGCACATGAAACATTGCTGAAACGCACAATTTGCTCACAATTTTGTATTCATTTTGTATTATTTTTTAAATTTTGATCGGACCTTCATCCCTCCTATCTACTTCTTTAAAAAGTGTGTACTCTTTTGCAAAATACACACTAGTTTTATCAATTTTCCTCTGTGACTGTTGCAAAATGGTCATTTGCAAATTAAGGAAATGTTCCAAACATCGTTATTGAAGTTGCTCGGTTTCTACGCTATCACTTGTACGCCTTCTTGGTGGAATATTTAGGGTCCATCAAAGAAACGTCTACCATTTAAAAACCATCAGCAATGTGCTGTTTATATTATAATACATACTAAATAACGCTTCCAAAATAATTATTTGAAAATTTGAGTTTTTTCATATTTGCGACAAAAAATGACCGAGAACGCATGAAAAATGTGTTTTATATTCAATATCGAAATATCTACAAGACATACACATTTTGTATGGGACTATTGGGTATAGACATCAAAATTGTGACTCTAGCTTTGCTAGAGGCCAAGTTATGGCCAAATATGTGATTTCGATGGCGGCCATTTTGAATGTGCCATAAAACGAGGTTGAGGGGCGGGAAAAATTGAAGCCCAATATTTTTGGCTTATTTGACCCCTAATGAAGCCATAAAAACAATAAAATCAATTTTGGCAACAGAAATGGCCAAAATGACATACCGCACCAGACTATTATGAGCATGTTCAATATAACGTGTCAGGTCCTTAGGTTAAGTACTAAAATTGTTCTTAAAAAATGTTCAGAAAAACAAATATTCACGGTAATTTGTGATTAAGAGCTTAAAGGGTTTTAGTTGGAATAATGTTGACCCAGCGTTGCAGACGGTGGCCCAGCATTACATCAGCATCGGGCCAATGTATCGTATTATCTGGTGTTTCTGGCGTCGAAGTCCGTTGGTCAGCATTGAAAGATCATTGGTTGAATGGCACCTGTTTTCGCAAAGTATAGGCCTACAACATACCCAGTGATAGATTAGTGTTGGGCCTGCATCGTAGACGATTGACCGGCATTGAACCAGCAATGGGCTGCAACGTTTTCCCAACATTGAACCGGAATTTGGTGGGTAGGCCTCCGTACCAGGTACATCGTAGGCAAGTATTGAATGAATGTTGGCCAGCATCGGTGATGGTGGTGGAAGGAATACACGTCGAAAATATATATGAACTTGTCTCCTTGTTTCTTTCCTTAAATATATCCCGGACATTTAGGATTCTGGCCCATGAGGAAGACCAATACACTGATTTTTTATCTATAGCACTCAAACAGACTAAAGCCGGGCCTCGGAGTTCGAGAACTCCTTTTCTTGTTTTATGCATGTTCATGTAGGTTAGAGGTCTGTTGCCGGCTACATTTAACAATTATTTCTTGTCTAATGACGAATTTCACTATTTCAGTTTGTCCTCAGCGATGTTGTTTAGTTGCATTTCCTCACCTGGTGAACACTGGGCGTTGGCTTACTGTTGTTTTAGCGTTGTGTCACCGTCTATGATGTAGCTGGCCCGACATTGAATCTTTTGTTGCACCTTGCACTCTTAAAAGAGTTGGGTGATGTAGTTTTGGGTATTTTAAGGACGCATACGCCACTAGGCGTCAGTTCCTTTTGGTGACCTGAACTTTTTATTTATTGTTCAGATTATTCTAATTGTGATGAATGTATGCCAATAAACGAATTTAGTGAAGATAAGCCACATCCATCTCATTTGTAAACACACTCGCGTAAACGATTATTTGCAGGATGCCGTTTGGTGCCACATATTCAAGCTGGCTGTGTAGCATTCGAATGCTCTTGAATTTGGTGTTAGCATTGGGTTTCACCCATTATTTACAACAATCATGCTTTGGCAAATATACATAGGTGCTCTTGCATGCAAATTCAAATGTAAATTGATTTTAAAAATGTTATTCAACAGTTAAGGAGCAAGGCTAACGATAAGCCTTCACAATGGTGTACAACTACACAAAGTCAAGAGGTCCTATAGCTGCCCAGTACAGCAGCCCAGGGCCATGCTATGCCTTACCGGGTATGATGGGCACCAAGAACCATGATCCCAGGAGTGTATACACAGAGGGAGCGGCCTACTCGTTTGGTATACGGCATGGCAAATGGAGAGATGACTGTAGTCCAGGGCCTTGTTATTATCTCAATTCAAAGGTCAGTATCGATATATTAACACGAAATGAAGGAAGTTATAATTCGTAGGCATGGTAGGGCGATTGTTGCATCTCAAATAAACGCGCTCGAAAGCAGGAGTCTGGGGCCCATCCCACAAAGGATCTTAAAGTTAAGATCATCTTAACTTTCTCTTATTTGCATTAAAAAAGTTAAGATCATCTTAACTTTTTTAATGCAAATAAGAGGAAGTTAAGATCATCTTAACTTTTTTAATGCAAATAAGAGGAAGTTAAGATCATCTTAAGATTCTTTGTGGGATGGGCCCCTGATGCCAAAGCTTGAGTGAAGAGCCGCCTGGCGACCGTTCACATCCAAAAGGCAGTAACTGCTTACTACTCATATGGACAGCTACTGTCCTGTGGATTTACAGAGCAGAGCGTGACTGACGGCACAGGTCATTGCTTGAAAAGTGAGCATGTGAATATAATATTTCAAAAAATCTTTTAAACTAGGCCTACAGGCATTGCTTTGTAAACATGTTGCCCGTTGATTGATAAACATGTTGCCCGTATACCATGTACGATTTCAAGCAAGTTTTAAACAAGATAGTAAAATCAAATTTATAAGTCAAATAAGTCAATCGTCTACATTACATATCCATTTGACATACATTGACACATTTTACGTCATTTGAAGTTGAAAATCGCCTTAGCAATTCCGTCTTTAATGGAATGAGGTGACTGACAATCCACTACATCACGAGGTTTAATTTAATTTCTAGTAACACAAAGGACACAGAGGTATGTAGACTATTTCATTTGATGTGTGTGTTTTATTAGGTATATCGTAATGGTTTGGATGGTACACCACACTACTCACTGTATGGCAGACAGAAGGATGCTCGCGGCTTCCCAGTACCAGGTCCGGGGGCTTATTCTCCTGAGAAAGCAGGTCCATGCTCCAAGAAACTAGTGCCAGCTTACAGCTTCGGCATCAGGCATCGTCATCGAAAAACTGACAACACACCAGGTGATTTACTGCAATATAATAGATGTTTGCCCTGTATATATAATAGATAATGTCTTATACTACATAGATAATCCCCGATAATAGATAGATAATGACCTATATTGCTCAAATTGTTTGTTTTCTAAATACCCCGGTGTTAACAACAGTGTCGAGTGATAATAAAAACTGATGATATAACGAATTTTATTATGCGTATATTCAATAGAAGCATCTTTTTGTATTTAATTGAAATACATCTTTTTTTCATAGTAACTACACACCTGATGGAAAATACGATCTGGTATTTACAAGCAAAGACCAGCACACCAGATATTGATATAAAGTAGAAATAAGTAAAAATAACATCATTTTATATCAGCCTGACATCCTAAGACCACATGACTGTATCTGTCCTTAAAATAAATTATGTAATATGATGACTTTGCTGACATATTTCGGTTTGTTTGAATAGCTGCGAACTGCTACACATTGCCATCCGTGCTGGGAAAGACAAAACAGGGTGGTAAACGACAAGCACCATGTTACTCCCTGATTGGTCGCAGTAAGACGGGTAGTTTTCATGAGGATCTCCAGAAGACGCCAGGTCCCGGCGCCTATAATACTGTAGATGCCAACAACTACAAGAACAAGTCAGCCCAATACAGCATGACCAGCAGAAATATAATGCCTGGTGACGGCACGCAGAAACCCGGACCCGGCGCTCATTCCCCAGAAAAGGTACATAATATGCAGGAGATGTGATAACCCTTAACCCTTTAACCGCCGGTGTCGCATATATTCGGGTTTTCATTTTTTATTAGCACATTAAGTACCACTTTTTGACCATGTTAAAAATAAAATGTGACATAAATCAGCAAGATTTGAAAACAGTTGAGCTCCATTTTGTCAAATCTGAATAATTTTCACTCACTTGAAGTTGTGGATCGCGTCAGCGAGACACAACTTCAAGTGAGTGAAAATTTATATTGAATAAGTTGGCGGTTAAAGGGTTGAAGGGCTAATAACCTATATATAAACCGTCTTTAGTCTTTATGTTTGTCCTTCAAAAAATGTAGAATTTGTCAGAGAAATTTGCACAAACATAATTTTGTGGGTTGTAATTGGAATTGCATCAAACGTGTAATAAGAGATACCGTAGATAATTATCTAGCTCTTATCACACAGTGTCTATCATTCTATATATTCACAGGGCTAGGGATATATTATAGCTATAACTTTTCGTTACAATAATACACGATTAACCGTTTACAAAGCGATAGCCCAGTAAACACAAAGCATTTGTATAACATTTATACAATGTTGAACCAAGAAAACGTTGGGCCGACGTTGTATAAATGTTATACAAATGTTTTGTGTTTACTGGGTAACTATATTGTCTGTAAGAGGTTATTACAAAATAAAAATAAATAAAAGATAAAATAATACGTTTAATCTTAATTAAATATAGCTTGTATTTCTAATTGGTACAATTGTTTGCTTTACTTTTAGTCATGGAAGCACACAAAGCAGTCACCCATGTTCAGCTTCGGTATTCGTCACAGTGAGTACCTGGCGCCACTTGTTCCTGATTGTAATGATAACTAGATCTGGAATGGAGGAACTCTATGCAACAAAGAACACAGCACCTTCATGGCTCATGTACATACCAGAAAAGTATCTTTGGTGTAGAAAGTGGGATGTATCGAATAACCGCTTCAACAGTGCCATAGTAGAGCGGGTTGGTCGACACAACTACCCATCCGATATACAATATTACTCCAACCTTGATCGAACTTTCAATCAACGTCTATGAATTTCGTGTTGCAAAGTTGAAAGAAGGTTGTATATCTGCTGGGTAGCGGCGTCTGATCTATTGGAATGGAAGCGACAATGGTGAAATGTGGATGATACTTATAGCTTCGTGGCCGAGAAAGTATCAGTAAGCGTCAGTACCCAAGTAAACACAAAAAAATTGTATAACATTTATACAATGTTGGACCAACGTCGAAGACGTTGGGCCGACGTTGTATAAATTTTATGCAAATGTTTTGTGTTGACTGGGACGGGTGTAAAGACATGTCATATGTCACCAGTGTATGAAATGCCATCAGGGATGGGGGTAACAAAGTATATGTTTTAATTGCATTTTCATTTGCTGGCAGCTCGTTTTTAACGAGTTGCATCATGCTTATTATGATTTAAATATGGATTAATATATCCACAATACGATATAAACTATATGGTATAGTCATATGCATTTTTGTAGATCACACTTTCGTATATTAGGCATGACAAGAAATACATGTTATGTATAAGAAAATAGACGTGGTAATATAAACCTTAATAATATGCAGAAATGCTAATATGTGTGAGGTTTCAAGAGATACATACATTATAAATAGCAATACTGTCTATGGCCTCACAAACACTCAAAGCGATTGTGAATACAAATTGAGTAATTACTAATAATTTCTTAGACAATCGTTAAAAATGTATTTATTTCCGAATACTTATTTCTTACAAAATCTTAAGTTACTTTCTGATTTAGTGGAGAAAAATATCAATTTATACAATCAAAATGTTTATGTGAAATATAGACATAAATATATGTCTATAAATGATAACTGGCAGATATGTGTATGGCAGATATGTTCAATGCTGTTTAAATTAAATCAACAGCACCCCCTTTTGTAATTGCAACAAAATAAATCCCGATCTCTTTATCATTGTTCTAATTGCATTAGATTTATTTTTACCTATTTTTAATAATACATGCCATAAATCTAACTGTGCAATATTATTGCATCATGTTTATACGCATCTAAGGTACTTCAATTGATAATGTGCAATGGAATGGATATCTACAGCATTATGTATATTAAACTATGATTTTGACAATGTGGCTTTGACCTTTTCTCTTTTAAGCTCCCATATATCAAGACCTATTAAAACCATCAACCAACCTAAAATATATTTTACCGCATACTTGAAATTTTTTAAAATTGTATGCACATTAAGACAAGTACTGTTTTTCAGAATAAAATGTAAATAAACCGAACAATAATTATTAAGTATTGCACCCTGATTACTGAGTTTGATAGATAGATAGATAGATAGATAGATAGATAGATAGATAGATAGATAGATAGATAGATAGATAGATGGATGGATGGATGGATGGATGGATGGATGGATGGATGGATGGATGGATGGATGGATGGATGGATGGATGGATGGATGGATGGATGGATGGATGGATGGATGGATGGATGGATGGATGGATGGATGGATGGATGGATGGATGGATGGATGGATGGATATATTGATTGATTGATTGATTGATTGATTATTTGATTGATTGATTGATTGATTGATTGATTGATTGATTGATTGATTGATTGATTGATTAATTGATTGATTGATTGATTGATTGATTGATTGATTGATTGATTGATTGATTGATTAATCGATTGATTGAATAATCGATCAATCGATCGATCGATCGATTGATTGATTAATTTATTGTTTGATTCATTGATTCATTGATTTATTGATTCATTATTAATATGATTTATCAATAACATTTATTAATAATACACAAGCTATGATACAGAGTTATATTATTCACATGTCGGGAGGCAGGGAAAGAAGACTGTGTAGGTGGTGGAGCCTCCGAAATTAAGGTGCAAAGATAGACGCCAAACGTCAGGTCATAGAAAGTAAACTGCATACTATCATTACCTCGTAGCCTATTTATAAAATAAACGCCTACAAATTGTTCAAAGCAGTGTTCCTAAAAGAAGAACATCCAAAAGAAAAAACAGGAAGAAGCGTTTCTGAATAACAGCTGACCAGTAGGCAGACATCTCATGTATGTCTGCAGATTGTTCTGAATTCCACGATATCGCTAAACATCTCACGTTTTTATCCCTATTTCTTTAATTACCCTTTTAATGCTACAGTTGTCTATTTATAGCCTCAATTCAAAACAGAATGTTATGGGATGGCCCTTGAACCACCCACCAATATTACATAATCCTCCACCTTAGATATTATCCACTCATTGGTGGATATTATTATCATTTTTCTGCTTCAGATAAAGAGGCTGCATACTTATTTATGTCCACTTTGCGTTGGAACATCAATTTTCGCTTTTTCTGGCTTAGTTGTTCATAGCACCTCTCTGTTCATAGTTTGGTTTTTCCAAGTTGCCTCAAAATAGGTTTACTGTATAATTTAAGGTGTACCATAATGTTCGCTACTTATCACCTAAAAAGTGAGCCGTCTCTGCTGTTTGCTTTCACACCGTAGAATAGAGCTATGAATATGGCTGGCCACGAGACATGTCTATATTAAACCTTTACCCGCTAAATTATTTAATTGGAATTTTCACCCAATTATTCAAATTTGACAAAAATGGAGGTCAACGATTTTAAAACCTTGCTGAATGATGTCACGTTTTATCCTTGACATGTTCAAAAGCTGATATTTATTTGCTAATAAAAAATGAAAAACTGAATGTACTCTGGATCGGCGGTTAAAGGGTTAAAGGATTGCTCTTTGGTCCGCTCTGCCACATTCTCTCCCTGAAGTCAGTGTAGTTGTATATAACCTTGTCATACACATGATATGTGTTACACACACATTTAGACATACATATAACAAGAAATGCATACCTGTTTACAAACAGTTCTGATCAGACAAGTGTGAATAACGATCAGCCAGCATACCATTATGTTAATGTAACACTGGCCGACGCTGGCCCAATACTATCAAAATAGGCTTAGGGCCTAATTCAACGTCTTGTGTTTGTTGGGCAGGTGCGCAAAACACTATTTATCAAAACAACAGACCCGCTGCTATTATTCAGTATTTTTGAGTGCATGGGTTCTGTTATATATAAAATATTGGGAAGGTAACTATTTAACTGACCAAATAACTAATTTAAATTTTCACCCACTAGAAACCCAAGTTCGTAGAACTTATTGAGATTTGTTCGATCTAAAATAAATATTCACATCTAACATGTTATATCTTGTTTATTGAACACATATAAAATTTTAAAACCGCTTTTTGATACCTCCAAAAAAAGGCTTTGGAATATCAATTTTGGACGCCCCTTCACGTATTTACTCTTCAGACAGCCACATGGCATACTTTGAAAAAAAAATTCTCTCACAATAAAGGCGCTCTCTGCTTTCATGTAATATATTATTAACGGGTATTTGATTGATTTGATTTATAGTCGCCGATATTTAAACATTCCGCTCCACTCCGAGGCTTCAAAATGTGGTTTGCATTAATATTTTGATTTAACGACTTATATATCTACACGATCTATGGCAAATGTTGTAAAATTGTGTGCCCAGAATGTTATATATGTTAATGTCACAGTCCTTTGTAATTATAAAACCCCATGATTCTTATAAATCTGGAGGATGCTCTAGTGATAGTGGGTCGGACGGTCTTCAACCTTCGATATTGTGTTTTCGACTTTGATGTATTTCGCGTATGGACATGGAGGAGGACTATACATAAGACCATGGAAGCAGGCTTATTTTATTTAGAGCCTATCAATAATGATAAAAAATAACGATTTATATAATACTTATTATATTCTACTATTATTTATAGTAGACCTATATTTATAATTTATCACATGACTTCTAAGAATTTGATTTAACATCTGCTGATACTTGTATGATTCACCACGTCAGTTAGCTCACCATCGACAAAAATGAACACTTGAAAAATTCCATACCACTGGAAGCAGATAGTTTTCAGCCTGTTGTTTTGATAAATGGTGTTTTGAGCACCTGTCCAACAAACACGAGACGTTGAATTAACCCTTTAACCGCAAAATTATTCAATCTGAATTTTCACTCACTTGAAGTTGTGTCTCGCTGACGCGATCCACAACTTCAAGTGAGTGAAAATTACTCAGATTTGACAAAATGGAGGTCAACTGTTTTCAACTATTGCTGATTGATGTCACATTTTATCTCAAACATGTTTAAAAGGTGGTACTTAATGTGCTAATAAAAATGAAAACCCGAATATATGTATAAGTAAATACGAAGTGAAGGGTTTGTGGATAATTAACAGACCCTATTCTAGCAACCTATATCATTATAGCACGCCGTTAAAAAGTGCGCAAACATTAATCAGTTTTGATGTGATTGACTTATAATTTTTATTAACTGTGAGTAGTTTATGATAATTATGAACCCCTGTCATTGTCTGGTCACTACAAGTATTATTTTTAACGGTGGGTCGGTCGGTCTTCAACCTTCGATATTGTGTTTTCGACTTTGATGTATTTCGCGTATGGACATGGAGGAGGACTATACATAAGACCATGGAAGCAGGCTTATTTTATTTAGAGACTATCAATAATGATAAAAAATAACGTTTTATATAATACTTATTATATTCTACTATTATTTATAGTAGACCTATATTTATAATTTATCACATGACATCTAAGAATTTGAATTAAAATCTGCTGATACTTGTATGATTCACCACGTCAGTTAGCTCACCATCGACAAAAATGAACACTTGAAAAATTCCATACCACTGGAAGGAGATAGTTTTCAGTTTAACTTTTCCTGGAAAACTCCCTGCACTTCATCAGCGTTTCAAGGGAAATAATAGGCCCTACGTCTTACAGATTCAAGTTGACCTAAAAAAATCGTACAGCTGATAGTTTAATCACACAGCGCCGCGTAGTGGGTATACCATGAGGTACCATTTCATTTATCAGTGTAGTTGTCATTCGCCAGATGGCAGCATCATAAAGCAAACAATCGTGTTGCTCAGAACCACGGGAAATTGTGATGTGACTATGCGGTGACAATCACAGCCATGTCTATATAATACTTAACCAATGAGCATGCTGACCCTATCCCATTCAGCTGTGCTCAGAACCATTATCCATTGGTGTTCCAACGCACGTAGAAACCTGATGTCATGGTAGTGGTTAAAAAAAAGATAAAATATAAATCGGTAATTTCAATGGCCCAAAATATATCATACGCGATACGTCTATATTTCATAATAATTTCTACCCTCCAACAGAAGATATGTCTAGAACTAAAAGAGTGAAGGCAAGATACGTTTATCCAGCCAATACAATGCCAGGACATCAACATACTGAAGTTAGTATAGACACACGTGTAACGATCAAACTCGTTGGGAAAAAATGATAATAATTGAAGTGATATCATCGCAATCTACATCGCTAGGTAAAGCAACCTTTTCACTTACTAGTATACATAATCCATCTTCTCTAGGAACATTTCTGAATCCACCTCTAGTTACCTCTAGTAAGCTGTTATCTGTTCTTAAAGGGACCCATTGGGATGAGACATTTTCAATGTTGTCAATTTTGAAAATTTAATTTATATGAAGCTATATAGCCTACTGATCTTCACTGAAAACACGAAAAAGTCAAAAAACAATTTTAAAGCACCCAAAAAGAGTGAAATAGTTGTATTTCCAGGTCGTATATTGCCACGTAAACAAAACAAGTGAGCAATATTCAGCACTTTACATCACATATTCCCACGTATCAGACGGTAAGATCAGAGCATTCCCCGCTAATTGGTGTCTTGTAGTCAGGACACGGGAGGACAAACCTGCAGCACTGATTGTCTACCCAGCGCTGGGCCGATGCCATCAGCATGTGGCCCAATGCTGTGAAAACATTCAATCGTCCTCCAGGTATACAAATAGTTTGTTTGGGTTACTTCTGGTTTCATAGAAATGTTGATTAAAAATATTTGTAAAAATATTAAAATTCTGGAAAAAATAAAAACATGATCCGTGGGATACACACTTGAGTACGGATATAAAAACGAAAATTGATGTCATCCCAAAATGTAGATCTAATATCTTAATACTAGAGTTTATAATAATATTTTTTATAATTGCAATATATATATATAATATTTATTATAATTGCAAAATATATATTTCTTGAAAACCAGTTTCAGAATATTAAAGTGTAGGAATTATTTCTTATAAGATTGATAGTACTGTTCATATTGTTACTCGTTTTTGAAAATATACTGGTCGTGGAAAAGTAACTGGTTGTGGATTTTTTTACACATTTGTATAACCATTACGATAAAATAATGAAGATATCCTTTTAATCCAATCCGTTCCTACAATTTTCGATTATTTATAGGCTGCATTTAACATTACATTTTTAGTGTCTGATTACATCAATACATTTTTAGTGTCAGTTTACATCAATACTTAATCATACAGCTATACAAAATATTAGAAAGAGGATATCTACCAAATTCTCCTCTTGAAATACCCTTGCTATATAATTTTTTTGTGATGTTTAAAGTTATTTTACAGAAATCTGTTTGGACTCTTTCAAATAAATGTTTATCATAATGTATATCAACTTTGTTATATGATCCCCATACAGGACAACCGTACAATAAAATTGTAATTATCAGCGTATCAAAGACAGTCATGTTTAATCTAGGTGAGACACAACCGGACTTGTACGATAATAAACACTGTCATTTTAGCCTTGTTTGCTCTATCAATGACACAAGTTTAAATTCCCCATCGGAGCTTATGATCAAACCTAAATATCTATCAGTATGAATATTTTCGAGAAAATAGTTAGGCATATGAAAGTTTTCCTTTGCTATTTAATTTTGTTTCGACATAGTCATTATCTTTGTTTTTATTCACATTTACTGACAATCACCATCGTTTACAGTAATTTTCCATTAAGAGATAGTTGTACGCCAATTGCACTTGTTGAAATTAAAACCAAATCATCTGCAAATGATCAAAAGATGAATGACGGGCCATCCAAACCTATTTGGTCACATTCTGAATAAAAGGACTGAGCTTGCATCCTTGAATAACACCACATATTACTATTAACATGACTTAGATAACCCATTATTACTTCTAACATGATATTTACGATCTGCATACATATCGTCCCCTTGGATAGGAAAGGGTGTATCAACTACTTTATAGAGTGGCAGATACACCCTTTCATATCCAAGGGGACGATATGTTTTAATGTGTGATATATCTTAAGGCGAGTGATGATACTTACCAATGCATTGTACCTGTAGAGTGGGAGCTGAGGATATGTTTGTATTACAGAATATGGAAAGATTATATAAACTCGATAATAAGGAACACACTATAATTACATACAATAGTTTATGTGTATGTAAACATATAAACAGTCTGGAACGATATCGTATTTTTGGAGATGGTTAGGTTAGTCATCCATATTCACTACAAAAATAAAGCCAATGGACAATGTAAACAATTGTCAGATATTCATTCACTGACTAAACGAGAATGACAAGTAATGTTTTATATCCACGTTCCAATTTGTCACAACAGTGCTCGCTCATCTCATGATTGTGTCCTTCAGTCTACTTTTCAGCGTGTCAGATACATGTACATTATCTGATGAGGCATAAGTTACTGACCGTGCTGTAACAATAGGCCTGGGTAAAACGTTCCGTATGATATATAACAACCTGACAACGGCCATGTGTTTAACAGAACCTGTGTCACCAGTAGACGCTTCGAACTATGTCAACCTGACCCCTGTTACGCAACTTCTGACTGGTCTTACAGAAAAGTACTTCAATGATACTTCAAACTGTTCACAGTGAAACATTGTGAGGCAGTCAATCATAACATCTAGCTATTTCGTCTCATTTTGCATTCACAATGAGGCGTGATCTGATTTATAGAATACACCTATTCAAGTGCAACATATCAAATGGACGTCTGGAAGGTCTTTGTTGGTTGTAATAATTATACCATTTTCTAATAATTTTATTGAATTATCAGGCCTCGCTGTTTTTATATTTACATTTGCGGATCCGCCGACAATAAAATAAAATAAAAATGAAAATAGAAATGAATGAATGTTTTATGTGATTATAATGTTTGTTGGATTTGGTCTTTACATGCTGCAATGTTTTGTGTTTTTGGCATGCTGAACACGCCCACACATGTTGATATAGCTTCTGAAGGTTGGAGACATATTCAAAGTGCCGTGGAAGACCCAAAATACCCCGGAAAATCGTTATTGACCTCATTATCAGGATTTTAATTTAGCGTCTGCATAGAGGGTTTTTTAAAACCAGATTATTTTCATGCTGCGTTTTTTGCTTGATCCGTGATGTTGAGCATATAGCCTACATGTATATTGTGCACTACATTCAAATATAACATATCTCACAGCGAAAAAGAAATACATCAGTGCTCAATAAATCGAATTCGACTGTGTTTTGAGAACGTAATATGTATGTTTTTTTCTTTTAAATTCTAACGCTGCACTATGCATTTCACATGATATCATGGATACTGTGACATCAAAGTAACGGTAACTGTAAAGTTACAGCCCATCTGCACCGATGTCTTCACTGATTTAAGTGTATGTGTTGGGTCGCTGCACACCTAGAAATTGCCGCCAAGTGATATTTTTTGCGTTAAAAGAAAACTTGATAATACTTTTTATTAGTTGTATTCACAGTACATTAAATACAGCTATTTCCATAATTAAAAAAAGGTTACGATTAAAAAGGAGCATTGCACTGGCAATTTTGTTGTGTGCATGCCATCAATTCTGTGTAAATAAATGCCTCCTTTTAATAATACCATCGCGCTCTTATATGTAGTTGGCATATGTATGTGTATTATGTAGATTATGAAATACATAATTTACACTCATTGAACCCATTTCTTGCTATACATCTACTTATGTATATTGTAATGTACCGATCATACCTTGAAATGGTATCACATCCTCACAATACAACCATTATTAATAAAACATTATGTGTGAAATGGCTTTTGATGCACGATGATAAAAATATATGCACGATTCAAACTCGAGCCTCGGCGATCTGATATCGAGCTCGGTACTTCGAGCCTTGACGGTCTGATATCGAGCTCGGTACTTCGAGCCTTGGCGGTCTGATATCGAGCTCAGTACTTCGAGCCTTGGCGGCCTGACATCGAGCTCGGTACTTCGAGGCTTGGCGGTCTGATATCGCGCTCGGTGACTTAAGCCCTGGCGGTCTTATATCGAGCTCGGTACTTCGAGCCTTGGCGGTCTGACATCGAGCTCGGTACTTCGAGGCTTGGCGGTCTGATATCGCGCTCGGTAACTTAAGCCCTGGCGGTCTGATATCGAGCTCGGTACTTCGAGCCTTGGCGGTCTGATATCGAGCTCGGTACTTCGAGCCTTGACGGTCTGATATCGAGCTCGGTACTTCGAGCCTTTGCGGTCTGATATCGAGCTCGGTACTTCTAGCCTTGGCGGTCTGATATCGAGCTCGATACTTCGAGCCTTGACGGTCTGATATCGAGCTCGGTACTTCGAGCCTTGGCGGTCTGATATCGAGCTCGGTACTTCGAGCCTTGGCGGTCTGATATCGAGCTCGGTACTTCCACCTTGACGGTCTGATATCGAGATCGGTAACCACCGAACTATGTCGAACTGCCACATAACATAAGTATGCGTTAGCTGAAATGTTCTAGCATGACCACGCCGGAACCGATATCCGCATTACAGATCCTGGTTTCACTAACATTTAAGGCAGATTGACTGGGAGATAGGACTGACTCCGTCCTCAATATTGCTAGGATTTCATGTATTCTTATTCCGAAATTTTGAGGCATGCAGATCTATCCATATAGATTAATAATGCTCGTGAAGGACTGATCAAATTCTCAAAATTTACAGCCCGTGAAAATCAATGTACTTTACAGATTTAGTAAAGGATAAAATACATCTGAAGTTGCATGGATTGTGTACCGGAGTGATCCATTACTCTACATGTGAATATGTCATCTCAGCGGACAGGCAGGTGCTATTATACAGAGTCTGTAGATTTGGTACTTCTACAAATTGACTCAAGTGCCTGTGTGCAAATATTTTATATGTATATCTTACAAAATTACCAGAGAATATTATAAACAAAAGTTAATTACTGCAGTATATTGTGGTGTATCGTTAGTACAGTACAGTGTAGTTTGCGGACATTGAATGTTTTCACCTTTTTTTAGAAAATTTAAGAAAAAATACAATAATTACCTTCCTTCTTTGAAAACATATGCTAGTTTTATTAAATATTATGCGTCACATGATTTGCATTGTTATACAAGAAAATTGTGATACAATGAAAATGAATAATTTGAAGATATCATTATTTTCATCACTGTCGATGTCACTAAAATAGATGGTGGTCGTGTGTCACTCGCTAAGAACTGGGTCAAAGGTCACCGTGAAGTGGGTCAGCTTCCTGCCACAGGAATGTATTGCTAGGGAGCATAGGATGGCACAGGTTATCTGTCATGGCCTGAGGGAGGGGAACCCCCGGCATACATGTGCCCACCCACTCATTTGTACCGCGTACCATGACGTCTTCGGTACCGTTCTCTATGTAGTAGCTGATATAAACAATTACGGTATATTGTGAAAACAATATGTACATAATTATACATACTACTATCCAAAGAAGAAACGAAATTGAGAAACTTATATAATGGTATGGTATGAACATGGAATCTGAATAAGGTAATAATTCGTCCAACATTTATCAAATGTCATGAATTAATAACATATTTTATACATCCTACCTACAATTAACATGAATATATTTTTAGACATCCAGTTATTCAAAGTAACTGAACTTTTCGCTCACACAAAGCTAGAAATCGTATCCCAGCTCGAAATGATAAAGAACAAATTCGCGTCAACGGATGCTAAATGGGTAGGCATAATTATAAAATGCAATCAAATTGAAAATATCTTAGAAAAAAGTATTTTGTGGTTGTATTGTATAACAGACCAATGTTCCCCATTATGTGGAACCTTTGTCTGTTATTCTGTTTAACCCTTTAACCGCCGGTGCCGTCCATATTCCTTTTTTATATTTTATATTATCACATTACATATCAGCTTTTAAACCTGTTAAAGATAAAAAGTGACATTAATCAGCAAGATTTGACATTTTTTGACCTCCATTTAGTCTGAATCTGAATAATTTTCACTCACTTGAAGTTGTGGATCGCGTCAGCGAGACACAACTTCAAGTGGGTGAAAATTCAACTTGAATAATTTGGCGGCTAAAGTGTTACGGAACTTTGAAAAACCTGTTAGAATAAAGGGTTTGCTACCAGGAACCACAGTATAGCTGTGCCAGAGAGTGGGTGTGCGTGGTTCGGAGTCTATCCCTACATGATAAAGGTGAACCTGACTTTTATTCAGCACTGATCTTTTAGATGTGTGTACCGGTGCTGGCCCAGCACTGACCTGATAAATGTGTGTACCGGTGCTGGCCCGGCACTGATCTTCTAGGAATCCCTGAACACACATGTGTGGACCTGATCATCAAGTGATGACAGACTGTACCAGACACAACATCTCCCTCACCCCATCAGATAGTGTGACCTCAATGTACACCCGTCTACAGACACGTACACATAATGTGCTGTATAAAGACATCAGCTCATATTAAAAAGGGGTTCATAATTAACGATATGTTGGAAGTGTTCAATCATTTAACCCGCCCCACTCCAGGTTATTTTTGTGAGAAACTACAGGATTTCCCTCTTTTCCCATGTTTTAATCCAGATATATTCGGGTGTGGCGTGTGAAGGGTTAAATTATAAAATATCATTTTATAATGATAGTTTAATACATTTATAATCTAGACCATAATCTAGACCATAACGTGACACCAGGTTGAAGGCTTTCTGCTTAAATGTGTGTCAACAGACAGACAGACAGTGAGATGGCAGAAGTGCAAAACCTAGTATTCACAGGTAACAACAGCAATATTCAGACTCAAACATGTTTTAAATGAAATATTGCTGGGATTACAATTTAAAAGAAAGCAAGCAAAGTATAAAAAGTATAAAAAATATAAAGTACGTATCACGTTGGACTTCATGTCTAGTCACGGCTACATTCGTTATAAATAATATACTATGGCTTGAAATAACACTTGTTTGATGTGACGTGTAACTCAACAATGGTTGAAAATTATTACTAATTCCAGTTTCACATGTGCTAGTAATTTTCATCCACTTTCATTACTGTTTTTAGCAAGCAACAGCTAAAAGTGAGTGGTAATTTCATTTGAGTGCATCATTGGCAATAATTGCGTGCATGTTTAAATGTGAGTTTGAGTGTTCACTACATTGCCGTCGCAGTGGAAACTAAATATAAAATGCCATGTGATAAGATGTTTAACACGTTAATGCAAGCTAAAGATTTTGCAGCAGCTCACACGTTACTTCGTTGGAGATTCCACAGTAGGGGGGCTAAATATAGAATATTACATGATTAGATGTTCAACAAGTAAATTCAAATTGAATATAAGGCAGCAGAGGCTAAGTATAGAATGACACATGATCAAATTAATTGAAGGTTAAAAGAGGTACATGTAGTGACGTGAAATGTTTAACGTTAATTGACGCTTAACTTTGTAGTGACGTGACATGTTTAACGTTAACTGAAGCTTCACTTTGTAGTGACGTGAAATGTTTAACGTTAATTGACGCTTAACTTTGTAGTGACGTGACATTATTAACGTTAATTGACGCTTAACTTTGTAGTGACGTGACATGTTTAACGTTAACTGAAGCTTCACTTTGTAGTGACGTGAAATGTTTAACGTTAATTGACGCTTAACTTTGTAGTGACGTGACATGTTTAACGTTAACTGAAGCTTCACTTTGTAGTGACGTGAAATGTTTAACGTTAATTGACGCTTAACTTTGTAGTGACGTGACATTATTAACGTTAATTGACGCTTAACTTTGTAGTGACGTGAAATGTTTAACGTTAACTGAAGCTTCATTTTGTAGTGACGTGAAATGCTGAGCGTTAATTGAAACTTCACTTTGTAGTGACGTGAAATGAAAAACGTTAATTGAAACTTCACTTTGTAGTGACGTGAAATGTTTAGCGTTAATTGAAGCTTCACTTTGTAGTGACGTGAAATGGTTAACGTTAATTTAAAATTCACTTTGTAGTGACGTGAAATATTTAGCGTTAATTTAAACTTCACTTTGTAGTGACGTGAAACGGTTAACGTTAATTGAAACTTCACTTTGTAGTGACGTGAAATGGTTAAAGTTAATTGAAACTTCACTTTGTAGTGACGTGAAATGTTTAGCGTTAATTTAAACTTCACTTTGTAGTGACGTGAAATGGTTTATGTTAATTGAAACTTCACTTTGTAGTGTCGTGAAATGGTTAATGTTAATTGAAACTTCACTTTGTAGTGACGTGAAATGGTTAACGTTAATTGAAACTTCACTTTGTAGTGACGTGAAATGGTTAATGTTAATTGAAACTTCACTTTGTAGTGATGTGAAATGTTTAGCGTTAATTTAAACTTCACTTTGTAGTGACGTGAAATGGTTAACGTTAATTGAAACTTCAATTTGTAGTGACGTGAAATGGTTAATGGTAATTGAAACTTCACTTTGTAGTGACGTGAAATGTTTAGCGTTAATTTAAACTTCACTTTGTAGTGACGTGAAATGGTTAACGTTAATTGAAACTTCACTTTGTAGTGACGTGAAATGGTTAATGTTAATTGAAACTTCACTTTGTAGTGACTTGAAATGTTTAGCGTTAATTTAAACTTCACTTTGTAGTGGCGTGAAATGGTTAACGTTAATTGAAACTTCACTTTGTAGTGACGTGAAATGGTTAATGTTAATTTAAACTTCACTTTGTAGTGACGTGAAATGGTTAACGTTATTTGAAACTTCACTTTGTAGTGACGTGAAATGGTTAACGTTAATTGAAGCTTCACTTTGTAGTGACGTGAAATGTTTAACCCCAGCAAACACTATAGGTTCAACATATGTTGGATTAACATCTCGTGCTTGGCGAGACTTGCTAAACAAGTGGCGATTTGGATTCTGTCACTTTCCCCGGAAATAAAAAAATATCGACCAAATATTAGTTAATGGTTGGTCCACGGTCTACGCCACTGTTTTAGACTTAAGTTCGTCTTATCTTCTGCTCAAGTTGGTGATAAGAACGGTTCCAGGTTCCGTTTTTGATCTCTGCAAAAAGTTAACATTAATATTTTAACTTCGGCGTAGAGTATACGATTTTCTATGAATATTTGTGATATTGACTATAAAAAAAATACAATATAACATCTTATAACTTCTTTTGAGAATACTATACCTGGGAGTTAAGAGGTTTAACCTGCTAACTGTAATCATCATAAGCACATAAATAAGTTTCTTCGCATTATAAAAATTGAGATGTATTGATTATTGATTTGTAACATCACCTGGTTGAAATGAAGACAGAGATAATTAATTCAGCCTACACTTTCTAAAGATCCATTAAAAAAACTGTCGAAATTAATTAGTGAGTGACTTTTCCCAATGTTTATTTGTCGAATAGATCAGAAACGAATACATGCGATTTATTTAAACCGGCTAAATGTCATCACTGTGTAACAATGGTGAAATTTCCGATGAGATATCAAACGAAAATGGAAACTTCCCTCATTAAATTTATTATCTAACATTATATTTCCACGATTAAAACCTGATTGGCTTAGCGCTTCCGAAATATTCGCCCAGCGCTTCGCCGGAGTTGCACCCAGGTACCGTTTGTGGTGTAGATTTGTTGTTACCTTGACACGGCAATGAACAATGAGCTGCCACTTGTGCGGGCACGTGTCTGGTGTAGTGAACCAGAGAGAGAGGGGGCCTCCTCTGAACCCCCGGTACCCCCCGAGGCCTACCCCCTGTCCAGACACAAGCACACCTGCAGAACCGCCTCCCATCACTGCCACGTGCAGGGCTACTTCAAGAATACACCAGCCACTGATACAATGCTCATTTGATGTTGGCCCAGCGTCGTAGACGATGGTCCAACATCAAACGAGGATTGGATTAACGTCCGGCATTTCCTACTCTCTGCATTCTGTGAAGGAGGGGGTACCCCTCTCTCAGCACCCACCGTGAACCAATCACGGGTCGTCTGGCAGAGTGACGTCACACGACGAGCGTGAGGATTCCCCATCGAGTCAGATGCTGCAACATGGCTTCATAACAGACATGAAAGATGCGACTAGAGCAATTCCAAGTGATTTTCTGTCTGTTTTTGTGGTTCACAGTAGGATTATGTGGGACACAAGACTTAGAGAGAAGATGTCGCCAGGAATGTACATTTTTGCCGGTAAGTGGCCTACTTAGATCACTTTCTGACCAGTAGAACAGGCAGGTTTCTCAGTGATTTAGAGATGCCTACTGTTCGGCGAGTTGAGAAGGCGCATACCGGCGCATAGCCTGCTCTACCTTCTGCCCTGCCATACACCGCTTACTTACCTACATCTCATGGTCATACCAGCTACCCCTCAAAATAGACAGAAATTACTCACTACTATAGCGTGAGTTTGAAGCAATACTCCAGTGGCAAGATATTGTTTATAAATCCGTTGAAATAATCTTGGAAGAAGCCTCCAATGTTGATCAGCAATGTTAGGCGAACCTGTGTTTTCGAGAATTTTTTTAATGGGATGCATAATTCGCATATTTTTTCGGACAGATAATTTGATATCTGTATGTAGTATGTTGCTATGTTGTTGTTTTGACTTGAGCTGAACTTCCAGTTGATAGTTTTGACCTTCGTCGTCGTCCTGGAAGGATGACTAATTAGCGGTGAGCCAGGAAACAGACTCTCGGCCAATGTTGATTTAATGCTGGGCCAGCGTCGCAGACGATGTACCAGCATCAAACCAACATTGGTTCAGCGTTTTGAGTTTGCTGGAAAGCCGAGTGTTCCCAAATTACCACAGCACCGCAAACACAGGGTGTCAATATAACTATTGTGTTGATTTTCCCGTCGAACACGATGTCTCAATGCTGCTTTAATGTTTGTCCAGCGCCGTACACGGTGGCCCAACATTAGAATTACATTGGGTCAGCATCTATTATTTATTGTGATATATAAAAGTGTAATATTTTGGTGCTGGCGCTTCACACATGGATCATAGGCTATCTGGTGATAACGCCGTGTACCCAGCATGTACACTGCCGCGAGATGGAATGCTTATCACATCCCTTTGTTTACTAATACAGTCCTACAACCTGGACGTGCTTGATCCAAAAATAGCCACAGCTACGCCATTGAATCGTATTGAAAGAGGAATATAATATGATTTATTTTTGCAAATTTTTTTCCACCGGAGGAACCTCACCAAATTAAATCTGGAGGAACAGGCTGTGAATCGTCGACCTCATCATAGACTTGTCCACCCGCTCTGCTGCTCCTGGATCTTTGTTTTTTTGTTAACAGGCTTTTTTCACCACTGCTCACAAAGTGACTAAATAAGTACTTGAACCCAGATGATGTTTCTATAAAATTAAATTAATAAAGGCTGCACGATATGCGGAGTCATTGGATATTAGCAGAAAATGCATAATACTGTATTATGCATTTCTGATATTAGAGATGTCTGGTTGATGTAACAACCTGAGTAACGGTGATGTTAAATAATCCTGAACGAGTATCGCAGACGGGTGGCAATATTATACTGGGCTATTGTTTCTTCTATCTGCTGCTCAAAGTGATCCAAAATGTGGACACAGACCCTCTGTGTACTATTGGTGCGTTCAGCGCTATGCTTTGCACACTGTTTACATGATACTCAACTTATTTTGCCCTAGAAATAAGTGAAAAACAATGCCGATTTGATATACTCGGATTGTAACATTTAATACTTTTGACTACAGACATCCATATCATTATCTGCATTTAGTTTTACTTGCTTTTTGTGACAATATTTTTCATTGAAATGCAAAATCGAACCACTTTTGGTGCCAGTTATAACGGGAGTAAGAAGCAGTTTGTAGCTGTTCGAAAATGGGTTATTTGTTAATGATTTCTCTGAGAATTCCGAGCAGACATCACACATGCTTGGTGTCAGGTGCTCAGAATAACTCTTGGATTAACTCTACGCATTTAACCATCTGGTTGTTGTTAATCATAATAAAAAAATAAAATATATCGCATGTTTTAAACAGAAAGTTATAATGAGCACTGCACATCTAAAAAAAGATGATTGTTGGTGAGTTTTCAGTCGCGTCAAGCCGTGCAATGCAGAGCGATGCACGGCTTGACGCGAATGAAAACTTTAATTTGGGCACCCCAGCTGTCGTAGGGTGAATTAGCAGCTGTCTGGCGGCCAGCTGACTGACCTGGTCAACAAACAGGGTGAAGGTTAGTAAGGATTCGCCAGACATCAGGGCTCCAGGATGTCCGCGAAAAAGAACACTGTCATATCAAGTGTGAGCATCTTTTGTCACAGTTTCTGGATATCCAGGACCATTTTCTAAATGTCCACGAACATTGTGACCATTTCACTCAATGTTGCATTTGATCCCATCCTACTGTGATGGATTACGCTGTTTTTATGACAAGCGAGTCAATTGTGTTTTATGGACTTTTCATTGCTTTTATAATATTTTTATAAGTTGCATGTTTGTTGTCAACGATTGTGAAAGATAAAAGCTATGGATTAACATGCTGAAGGACATAGTTTATTATATTAAACGTAAGGATATAGTAAATTGATGCACTCTATTGCAACTGGATGATAAAATCAAATATTGAATTTGGGACTGCACATAGTGATACCATATTAACATATATTTATAAGCCCCTTTAACCGCCAAATGATTCAATTTGAATTTTCACCCACTTGGAAGTTGTGTCCCGCTGACGCGATCCACAAACAAAAATTATTCAGATTTCACAAACTAGAACTCTTTTCAAATATTTCTAATTTTTGTCACAATTTATCTTCAACGTGTTTAAAAGGTAATACTAAATGTGGTAGCAGTAAATGAAAAACAAATAGAATATATTCGGTACCGGTGGTAAAAGGGTTAAGTCCATACTGCGTTTTCTCAAACCTTATCTCACTTAACCCTTTATCCGCTGAGCATGACTTTTAAATTTGTTTTATTAGCGTTAAATCACAGTTATCGGGATTGAAATGAGCGCTTAAACATCAAGATTTGTAAATGCTTGGTCTCAAATTAAGCAAATTTGAATGATTTTCACCCACTTGAACATGACACAGCTTACTGAAAAATTGTAATAAGATAATTTAGGAGGGAAAGGGTTAGAAATGTTAGAGCAGACCTGTACATTGTCCTACTTACCCAGGTTTCACATGTTTCAGTGACGAAACATACACCTGTATGGATTGGGTTTCCGGTCATGGTCACTGCGTATTCAGTATACGATTTTTTTAAAAATTGGTTATCAATAAATGTATGAATGTTTCTTGAAACTACCGCTCATATTGTGTATGAAGTCAAGCACACATCATGACAGTTATATTACTACTAGACAACGAATTTTGTACAACAATGCACGTTCAACAGTGAAAGGTTTCTTGGAATTTCTTGTTTGCGTAGTTTTATTCCTTGACATTCTAAGCAGTGGTAGCACGAAGTTGGGCAATCATCCCTGACACTACCTCAACATTAATGCAATGTTACAGACAGTCTAATACCGGCTGACTTGGCTATGAGACAGTGATGCCCACCTGGTGACCAGGTGACGAGTTAAGGTCATTCACGTGCCAGTCTGTGTTTGTTTACTTCTCTCGCAGCAGGATGCTCTGCTCCAAAGGCATCCACCACCAGCTCCTACCACCTACCATCCAACTATAAGGTGGTCTATACCTTCATCGGATGAAACCAAGGCATCACTACCATCATCTACTAACCACCAGTGCAATACCCACCTAAAAGGTGGTCGGTCTATTCCTACACTAGGATGGAATGAAGACATGACCACCATTATTTCTCCCACACCCCCTGCCTATAATATGTATTCTGTTAAACTCAATGACCTCGACCTCCTTTGTTTTCATCGAACTGGCTAATACAATGAAGTATGGGGGAGGGTTCTTATATAACCTTGTTTTCACCGTGTGACGTCACGGCGTTTCACAGACGGAAGTATGGGGAAGGGGGTGTTATATAACCTTGTTTTATTTTCACCGAGTGACGTCACTGCGTTTCAGAAAATAGGGTGGTCTATACATTCACCAAGATGGAACCAAGGCATCCGCCACCAGCATTTACCACCCACCACCCAACTAAAATGTGGTCTATACCTTCACCAAGATAGAACCAAGGCATCCACCACCATCATTTACAACCCACCACCCACCACCCAACTAAAAGGTGGTCTATACGTTTAACAGGATGGAACCAAGGCATCACCACCATCATCTACTACACATCACCACCTATAAGGTGGTCTATACCTACACTAGGATGGAATCAAGCCACCACCACCATCATATACTACCCACCACCACCTATAAGGTGGTCTATACCTTCACCACCATCATCTCCCCCACACCACCTACATATAAGGTGGTCTCTACCTTCACCAGGATGGACCCAAGACACCACCACCATCATCTACCACCCACCTATAACTATAAGGTGGTATGATTATGCCTTCACCAAGATGGAACCAAGGTATCACCATCATCTACCACGACCCAACTATAAGCATGATAAGGTGGTCTATACCTACACTAGGGTGGAACCTAGACATCGCCATCATGATCTATATATCACCCAGCACCTACCTAAAAGATAGTCTATACGTTCACCAGGATGGAGCCAAGACATCCACCTCCATCATCTACAACCAATCACCCAAGTAGAAGGTGGTCTCTACCTTTACCAGGATGGACACAAGACATCAGCATATACCATCACCCACCACCCACAGCAGGGTAAACAAACCTAGACTGTACAACATTAAACCAAAGATGGTTAAATGCTGGTCCACCGTCTGCGACGCTGTCCCCGCATTCACCCAGCTTTAGTTTATTTTCCCGTATTATGTGAGTGGTTGCTTTATTTTGTAGCTGTTTGTGAGGTCTCTATCATTATATCAGAGCTATCACAGTGTCACTTATCAGTGATAACCTTAGATAAAGCTGTCACTATCACTACCTCAACAATGACAAGAAACGTAAGGTAGAAAAAGTAACAAGGCTATGACAATAACGTGCGATGTGTAATAGAATTATAAGACCACACTGTTTACTTCCCATCAACTAATACGAGATGTTCACCCAACCGCTCGTTTAATGCTGGGCCAGTGTATACGACGCTGACCCAACATTAAAACTATTAAACTGCCGTGCCAGCGGAGAATGAAAATTTCCACCTACTTCTATTTATTTAGAGCTTAATTTCAGTGACCCAGAACTCGGGCCCACAACCGCAATTGAGTTTTGGATACATGAGATCATTATTTTGACCAATTAATCATTTTAACCCTCCTGCCGCATGGGTGGACGACGTGACACATTTGAATACAATTCATTTAATAAATATGGTATAATATATAATTCACAAAATAAGGAAGTTCCAAACGTTTCTTTGATATACTAGTATTGCACCCGAGTTGTGTAACTGATATTACATTTAGCACATTATTTTTTTTATAAATTACTTCACTGGTAAAATTGTCACTTCAAGGCAGAAACTGTAAGTCAATTTACAAGACATGAAATTAAAGTAGCCCTTTTTTAAAGCTTATATATATGATATAATAGTTGCATTTGAAAACTATACAACATTAACTTTTAAAAATGTGCAACATGCCACCTCATGTCATCTCCTCCATTTTATGAATGGACTTGTGACTGGGCCGGATCACTGGTAATTGGCCATTTCTGAGCATCCATCACCACTTGGCTATAAAGACGTGATAATGAGTGTTTTCACGTGGTGGGGAGGAAGGACAATGTCAACCTGTAGGTCACACTGCCATGCAAAGGCAAACAGCAGTAACTGCTTACTTTAAAAGTAAGCAGTTACTGCTGTTTGTGGTTCCTGACAAAAACTGACGTGCAACAGTAACTACATAATTTTCAAGTAAGTAGTTACTGTTGTTTGCCGTTACATGTGTATGTTTCCTGTCACATATAGACCTCCATGACGGCCCAGTGTGGATACTTACTTTTCGGATAAGTAGTTACTTTTTTTGCCCTTGCACGTCAGTTTGTGACAGGATCCACATATAGAGTAACTGCTTACTTTTCAATTAAGATGGAGACGTGTCGACGGATGAGATCTATCTGTGTGTTCCAGCACTTTTGACGAGGGTTCCATAAAGCCATGCAGCCGATTGTCCAGCTAGATATTGCTGTCTTTTTTTTGAAAATATTCTTCTTGTTGAGCTTGCGTCAAGGGTTGATATGATACGAGGTTTCTCCTCACAAATATTATAAAATCTTTTTCACATAATATAAATAAAAATATGGAAAAACTGGTCATTGTGTGAAAATAAACAAAGTGTGTTTTAAAAAAGTTAGATGAGCATCGTGACTGCATGACACTGATTACATTTAATTATTTCCGAGTGTTGTCCATAATATCGCATGTCGCATGATGTCACAACAAAGACGAGACGTTGGCCCAGTTTTGCTTTAATGCTGGTCCAGCGTCGTAGACGGTGGACCAACAAGGAAACAATACTGGGTCATTGTCCTGTATTCGCTGGGACACATCATATATGCCCTTCTCTTACACCTTTGAACTTGCTAAATTCTCTGTTTGGCATACATTATGTAATTACTGAATCAGTGTACTAATGGCTGGGCCTACATGACTATTTTTTTTTTCATACAATGTATTCCACAATCTACATTTGAATACCAGGTTGGAAACGGGCGCTCGCTCACAGATCTGTCTGCAGATGATTTCTCTTTATATATGCACTGCTGTGATGCTGTTGTCAGTCAGAAGGATCACTTGTAATTAATGAACGGTTTTGCTTGTTTATCATTTCACGACCCTCGACCCTTTTCTTCGTGTCTTCCTCGGTAGAGACTTAAATTGATCTTTATTTAAAGTGATCTCTGAGGAAGACGAAAGGAAAAAAATGCTATAAAGTAATACCAGACAGTCATAGACTGCAAACGTCCGCGGCGCTACATAGGGTCACTGACACCACAGAATCCTCCTTTGCAAAGTGATTGTGTATTGGATTCCAATCCGGATGCGGATCCGGATCGTAATCCGGATCATTCCCTAAATTTAGTGTATTTTTCCTTGGCCAGAGACACACCTCTGGTTGTATGCAAATCCGCTACTTTGTAAGTAGCCTAATCTTGCTAACAGACAGACAAAGAAACAAAGAAACAAATCAATACGACAAAAAACATAGCCTCCTTTGGCATGTTTGGCGCAGGTAATAAGGAACTGATGAGATGATGTGTTCAATATTTTCTCACTACTTACTGTGGTGCTGGTTTAACTTGCTAGAACAAACCGGAAGTTGGTTGATCTTTGTAGAGATTTATGAAGTGGGGAGCGCGTTCGGGGCTAGGCCGAGGTTACTAGGCTAGTGAGGTGGCTGGCGAGTTGACGCTGTCCAACTTCACCATAACACGACATGTCCATACAACACGTTTCAGTGTTGGGCCGACCTCTCCGACATTGAGCCATCGTTATACCGTTATTTAGTGTTTCTCACTACTGAACTACACCCAGATTCACGGATCTTCTGTCAGAGGAGTGGGGGGAGGGGCGCAGGGGAAGCTGATGGAAGGTCAAGGTCGTTGAACAGATGGCGCTATCTGCTGAAAAGGGCCGGCCTGGTACAGGAACCCCCTTGGTGATCCGTAATCCAGTCCACTCCCTCCACAAACTGAGACTGGAATTCCTCGTTGGAATCTGATTCGAATAGTGGAAGAGATTTGTCATTCGACAGAAGTGGATGCTACACTCGTGGTGTCAAGTTTTCAGAACTAAAAAAAATATTTCAGCAAGATGAAGAAAATTAACTCACGTGTCTGACCCTACATTGCTTTTTACCTAGCCTGAGGTTGATGGATGTTAAGAATGATTGAAATTATTTGCATCTTGGTAATAGTAAATCTGTTTCCAGTTTCTTCGTGGAAAAAGTTTTTACTATTTAATCGCACGTTTTGTACTGACTTTGGGTCCCGCAAATAAAAAGTTACGTATAATAAAATTATTTAAATAAAGTTGTAGTGATATGTAAATTTTCCATCGAGGCATTATTTTTTAATTGAACTGCACCGATATGTATAATTCCTACAATTTCTACTAAAATGATTGCGAATTTATCAGGTTCGGTGGGATATATTCGCGTGGTGGATCTATCACGTTCTAGGTCTGTTCTACTTCCATGGTCTATTTGAGATCGTAGTTTCAGTGATAGACAACGACAGAGCAAGAACGTTTTAAAAACGTTCTTGGACAGAGCTTCTTCTCTAGTGAAGGCCTCACCCAGGGAAGGTGAGAAGGTGGGACATGAGTATCCCAGCAAACACGAGACGTTGACCCAATGTTGGGTTATTGTTGGCCCATCGTCTTCGACGATGGCCCAACATCAACCCAACATTGGGCCAACGCCTCGTGTTTGCTGGGTAGCTGGAGTATGACATACTGACCCTGATAGCTGCCTCCTGTCACTTAGTAACCTCCACCGTCACCATTAGTGAAGATGATCAAAGTTACCGGATGGAGCACGGCTCTGGGGGCAGGACTCCCGCTGTCTCCACACCTACCACGTGTTTGTTTACCTTTTTACAGGAGGGGACAATAGCCGTAAGCCAGAGGATTATAGTACACGACGAAAAAAAATTAATTTCATCAATTCGCTATTCATATAGTATAAAATTATATTCATTAGCAATTTTTTTTTCAGTCAGGTGTTTGAATTTGGTAGTTTTTATCATTTGGTAATTTTCCTGAACACCCAATCTGTTAAGCATGTTAAGTACTATAAACATGATAAGCCATTTCTAAAACCTGATCCCTGCACACCAAGATGATGTAATCCAGATTGCTTGTTTTGCTTGAAAGGTATTATTTATTTTCATGCCTGCTTCCGCTAACACTATGTAATGTGATGATAGTGAAGTGTGTTGATAAACTTTTTTCAGTTTGAAAACGACGTGAAAGCTTTGAGGTTATCACCAATAAAGTGCGATGATATAGTAGTGGGTAAATGCCTTTGAAAACATATTCGTTTTGCTTAATTATTTACATAACCTTTTTATTTTTTAAAACGATATATTTAACCAATGATGGCTTAAAGCCTGCCCCACCGTCTTTGACGCTGGCCTAACATTAATCCATCATTGGTTCAATGTCTCGTGTTGACTGGGGTAGGCCTATATCATATTTATCACAGTGAGGGGATACTGTCAAAACGTGCACTTATTTCGCTCCTGAGGGCCCTGAGGGAGTTGTCGGTGGTGCTTCTGTCAACATAGCGTGCCGACGTGTGACTGTCACTGACACACTGATACCATCTTACTCCACAGATGGCGCTCATCACTGTCATCAACGGTAAATGGCGCCCAAATATATACTCTCTGTGTCCTATGTTATTAGGGTTATCATATAATCAAACTGCTGGAAAAACCGGAACTGGGAGTAATTATAGGCATTAAAATACGTCTATTTTATGAAGAACATCTTTTATGAATTTTTCAAGTGAGTTGTAGTATTTTTTGTTTGCTTAGTTGCGTCTCTACTCACCATCAGTGTAATGGCTCTGGTGGCCGTCTGGTTTGTTTTGAATCAGTTTATATTCACTGTGGTGCAAGTTGATCAAAGCAGCCACCAAGTGAAACCTGTGGAAATAGAGAAACGTGTTAATTTGATCCTGATTTTTTATCCTTCCATAAACAGATAAACTACCTAACACTTCTGATCCGTTTTCTGTCATACACGCTCATTAACCGCCACTGACTGTTGAGAAACATTTTTTACAAGCGAGTATAATAAAGCAATTTTCTCTCTGACAGGGAGCACTTATTATTATAGTACATTACTAAACTAGGATAAATCGTACCGAGTGAGTGGTGAGTGAGTGAGTGAGTGAGTGAGTGAGTGAGTGAGTGAGTGAGTGAGTGAGTGAGTGAGTGAGTGAGTGAGTGAGTGAGTGAGTGAGTGAGTGAGTGAGTGAGTGAGTGAGTGAGTGAGTGAGTGAGTGAGTGAGTGAGTGAGTGATGAGTGAGTGAGTGAGTGAGTGAGTGAGTGAGTGAGTGAGTGATGAGTGAGTGAGTGAGTGAGTGAGTGAGTGAGTGAGTGAGTGAGTGAGTGAGTGAGTGAGTGAGTGAGTGAGTGAGTGTGAGTGAGTGAGTGAGTGAGTGAGTGAGTGAGTGAGTGAGTGAGTGAGTGAGTGAGTGAGTGAGTGAGTGAGGAGTGAGTGAGTGAGTGAGTGAGTGAGTGAGTGAGGTGAGTGTGTGAGTGAGTGGTGAGTGAGTAATTGTATGATTTATTAGAATATGGATTGGGAGAGCATTGTGAGCGGACCAGTGAGTGAGTGAGTGAGTGAATTGAATAAGTGGGGCTTCCTCTTGCGTTTTGAACCGTGGCGTAGTGTTTATTAGGACAAATTTATTAATCCAGAAGCAAAATAATCCATTGATCTCTTCCAGTGACTTTTCATGGAGCTTTTGAATGCACATTACCGTATAGGCAGTTATGCGAATCAGATATTTACAAAAAACAATGAAACTAAAGCTCAGGTCATATCGCATAACTCTATACTGCTTAATCATGTTAATACAACATTTTGTCATGGGTTGTTTTTAAAATGTTGTTATGGATAGTTTTGACGTGACCTAAGCTAATCTGCACCGAAACAAGAACCCGTATTACAAGTCAATACTTAGTCAGATTACAAGCTCCATACTTAGTCATTGAGCTATCCTTTAACTCCAGGGTGTTATTAGTGTAATATGAGGTTGTATAACTTAACATGGGGGGCTTGTTTGAGGAAACAGATGATGATCCAGGTCAGGAAATGACTGTACGTGATGTGTGCATGTAGATGACTGGATAAAGGCTTATGGCGCACATCTCGGCAAACAAAACTTAAGCCAAATTAATGTAATGCTGGGCCAGTGTCGGAGACGGTGGGCCAACGTTAAATCAACATTGCTTCAACGCCTCACTGAGGTACATCCACGTGCTGAATCACCAATCATTATTCACGGATCCAAAAACTTCGGAGCAGACTGGAATGCCAGATAAAGTATCCGAAAACATGTGCAAATTCAGCTGGTAGAATTGGGGTTTAAAGATCTGCAAATATTAGTTTAGGTTATTGAAGTTTATTTTCTATCGATTTTTAGCGAGAGATTTTTATATATTTTTTATATAGATTTTGCCCCAAATGAGATTCATTTCCCTCTGTTTTCAATCCAGTACATGGCCACGTCCCATCGTTTTGCAAATCTATATTAGATATGGCCTACGCCCAAATGAAGGCGTTAAGAGGTTAGCGGGCTACTAGAGCTCCCGTCCACCGGACTACAGATAGACCAAGGATCTGCCGTATTGTTTCTCTTGTATCCGTAAAAAGCCAGCACTTGAAAGCTCAGTGTTCCCGGAAAAGACGCGTCTAATCAGTGTACTCAATATTAACATAGCTTCTGGAAGAAATCACACAAACATTGATCCAACACCGGGCCACCGTCTCTGACGGTGGCGCGGTGTTGGATCAATGTTTGTCCAGGAGTATTTGTCGGCTGAAAAATAAAGACGTTCACGTTGTTTTGTGGAGTATTGGTGGAGAGCGGGCAGGTAGTTATGTAGGTGGTTGGCTTAATCACCTGTAGACCGGTCCATACATGCTGCAGGCTATCCGGGTCACGCGGGACCTGCTCCATGGTAGAGAGAGATCTGCACCGCACATGTCAGGAAGTGAAGGCTATATTCACTGACTATGATCAAGTCATCCAGTGCAGCACCTGACTTCATGTCTACGACTTTAGTCAAAACAGCTGGGTCGTCCCGATTCGCTGAGCACGCTTATAAACATCTGTATCCTAAGTTCTTCACGTCTGCAATATAATTGATGAAGAAATCGCATTGATGGATCAATGGGAACATATACACAGCACATAACAATTTGAAATAATATTTTGCACTTTTTAGAAACCTTTATTATTGATATTATTCTTTGATGTGTAAAATCAATGGGTGAATGTGGCTTGGGTACTTTACGCCGTTTTCTGCAGTTTCTGGCATTAGGCCCACTGAGACAGTAGTAAAGCTCAAAGTCGGAAATATATAATGCTGTTCTATTTTCGAAACACATTATTATTTCTTTTTATAGTTTATTATATATATTTAAGGCTTGGTGCATTGATATTAATTATATAGATTCAACATACTATTATTTTTTATCCGATAGTAATAAATGTTTTCATCGGATAAAAATGGTGACTTTCTTTGATATTATGCGACGGATGCGACTGGTGGTTTGCAAAGTCTTATCTCTCTAAATACATCCAACACTGGTACAACGTAGGCGAATAATCTCAGACATTGTGCCATCGCTGGTTGGGTTTCTGGTGTAGCTGGTATGGCAGGTGAATGGTTCAGCTATTGCTGCGGCCAGTGTCTGGTATGGTAGCGTCCTGGGCCGGGATCCAGAGAAGCCTTGAGGAGTCCGTGGATGTGTGTCCGCCTGTTACCTTGTCAAGCACCACACGCGCCCACACTCCTCACTACATCTCACATCAATACTGTAAAGCAGCAGGGTTATAACGATATAGACTTAGAGAAATTACTGACACCTTTATAAAACATTCATTTTACTGAAATAAAAAATCTGATTTCCTGCTGCTTATTTTTCCATCTGATTTTGTACAGCAGGCAGTGAAGAAATAACAAATTAGTTGTTACCTATAATTTTTACCATCTACTATACCAAAAACAAACATCTAGTAGACCTACATTGAAGCAATTTCTTTTTTACGATTCGGTTAAATTTTTGCACAAACTTGTGGCTGCATTCCTTTGTCTAACGTAATATAATTTGACCATTCCGTATCAATTTATCACTCCACGGGATATCTCTGGCTCCCTTTAACATGTTTGAACTATATCTGTGCAGAAGTGCATAAAAACAACTCGTCAGCACCGATACTAGAGAGTAATGTGGAAGTGAGCCCACACGTAGGCCTACATATATAGGTTTGTTTAAAGATTTTTCTTTGACAACTTATCTTTAACAAAGATGCTGCATATATTCAGCCTTTGTGTGTGTGTGAAAAACGTAATTATATCGTGAAATAAAGCACCGAGAACAACTTGATATTTACTGTATTCTTCTCTTCCCTTGTACCTCTGGGCGATAGAATTACATTGTTCAAGGTTTCTCTGGTCACAACAAAGCCGTGACCAGTCACTTACCTGTCTGTCATCATGTAGCACACTTCTCTATCTCAACAAACATGAGGTGCTCACCCAATGGTGGGGTAATGATGGCCCGACGTCGGAGACGGCGGGCCATCATTACCCCAGCATTGGGTCAACGCCCTTTGTTTTTTGGGATGTGTGCAAGGGAATCCTAGAAATATCACCAAGTATAACAAATTACACCTTCAACAAATGAGTCGTTGAATATTTAGAGAGTCTACTTTGGGTCAAATTTTACCATGTTTACCGGTTAACCATCATAGGTCTATTACTATGTACTCGTCGTTCTATCTATTATCACTAACCTTCACATTTAATATGATGCTAGCCTATCTGGTTACCGATGCATGCGTTATTACAAAATAACGATTCCTGAATGTCCCATCACAGATTATTAATACGTTTAATCAGTAGGCCTATATAGGTTTGCAAAAAAAAAACAGAATTGTTGAACCAACCTAGCATAGTTTAGTCATTACTTACAACGCGAATAAGTGTGTGAGGTCTTAGGTTATGTTGTACACAGCCTACACTATTCTCAACTGATCGCGAAAATACCCAAATAACATATATAACATCCATACATATGATTCGAATCTAGTTCCTTGAGGTCGGGGGTTGATCACGCCACGGTCACCACTCGGTAAACCCTCTGAGCATTTACAAAGTGTGTCTTGGTGACGCAGAGCAGAGGGGGGGGGGGGGCGTGACGCGTCATGCATTACAGCATGCGTCCCGGGTTCGCACCCCGCTGATCCTGTGCAGTTCTTTCAGAGCACTATCCTTGTTTCTCCTCTCCCAATGCGATTAGGCGATCACGTTAATGGCGGCCTCGTCGAGCTTAGGTTGAAACCAGTGTATCGACGTTAATTGCGCACAGGGCCACCCAGCAAACACGAGACATTGAACTAATGTTGGGTTGATGTTGGCCCACAGTCCACGACTTCGGCCCAACCTCAACCCAACATTGGTTAAATGTCTCGTGTTTGCTGGGCACGCGCTGTTGGGCGGATGCCTCCAGTTTGCTAAACAATGGAATGACATCAATAAAACAGGAAATGACTCTTGTCAACATGTCTCATCCACCCTCTCTATAGCAGCTAATAATGTCCACCAAATTATTGTAAAAGACAATGTATTTAACCATAATCATGATAATATATTTGACCTTTCTCAAATAATATTGCGCCTGATTTCAAATGCTACATTTTGAACAGGCAATTTACACTTTGGGAAACAAACCAGAGATTACATTGTCATCATGGTCATCATGATCATACGACAGTAATCCTTGGTTTCCCTTCAATTCTGTTTGAAATATTAAATTGTTTAATATGAATACATAATGTATGTCGCAATGTGGTATGGTTAAAAAATATTTCTCTTTACAGTTTCCAGAAAAGCCATCCTAAGATAATTTCTTTTCTAGGTTATAGAAATATACACGAATAAACTATGATGCCAGCAAACACAACAAGTTAACCCAATGCTATTTGATGCTGGGCCACCGTCTGCGACGCTGGCCCAGCATCAAAATAGCATTGGGTTAACGTGTTGTGTTTTCTGGGATAGATGTAAAATGGGTTGAGAAGACAAAGGGCCAAATGGTAAGACACAGCACGGTTCAGGTCATGGCTGTCAGGTAGTACATGCCTGAATGTTGTAAAAGTAAAAAACCTGTCATCACCGGAAGTGAATGGCTCTGTTATGAGGCATGCGCAGTTTCCTTTTTCCGCACCAATATTTTGAGAGATTGCAGACGGGTAGGTACATCTGTCAAGCGTCAGCCGCATCGGATGTTTTATAACGGCCGTACCACATGACAACTATCTGTAAGCTATGTGATGGGGTACAATACACAAAATGAAACGTAATTCATCTCGCCATTAAATTTGACTTCAATTTTATTCTTAATGACTTTTAATATAATCTTGACGCTATATATTAAACTAATTCTGCTTATAAAACAAATCAGTCCAGTGTAACATACCGCGTTACCATCGTAAGCCATTTTCAGAACAAGTATAGTAAGCTATCCCTTATCAATTGACATTCTTTCGCATAGCAGTATGAGCATGCGACATTGGGAGAATATCGTATGCGTGGCCAAATTGTGTATAATAAGAAGCAATGGTAAGACTGGTAAGCCTAAACAGATGGGGGGTTAAGTTACTTTTTGGCTGTCTCGTTCAGCATATATGTTTTTTACTACTCACATTTTGGAGTGACTTATAAGCCCAAATCGGCTTGGTACTATATTGTAAACATATTTATATTGTCATTGTGATTTGTCTATACATGTTACTATAATAAAAATATACAATACAATACAATGTCCATGAAAGCTGATCCTTTGTTTTATTTTTCCCGAGCCTGCAATCGGCCAACTATGTATACGTTAGCTGCTGTGCATCAATACCTGAACTTATAATAGTGCCAGATGATGTGAGATCCATGCTGAAATAATCACCTTGTAGCCTGTCTAGCCAGGGGTGTGAACATTTCAAATAAAAAGATTGATAACTCTCTCCCAACAAGCTGGCCGAATACTGAAATAATTAGTCAAAGAACGACTCCCAGGAAAACGCTGTTCATTTGCCAATGCTTGTGATGCTGGGCCAACATTGTGCCGCTTTTGAGGCATCATTATATTACCTGTTCGGCTTGTTCCTGCAGGATTGCAGGTTCGAGCCTGTTACTGGCATGCACGGACGTGTTTCCTGCACTGCCGGAAATTGTCGATATATTCTAAGTATCCTGTGCTGGAGGCCTATCATCTGGATCAGACAGAATCCTCATCCTGTTCACACCCTCTGTCTGATCCCGACATGATATCAATTATTAGGAATGGAGGGATCTGCACCAGAGATTGTGCAGCTGGCACGGAGACTTCTGGCACAGAGACCTGCAGACACGAGACATTATAAAACCAATGTATTGTGGTGACTGTTCGCGTGTATATCCGGATGATGCGTGGGTCACGTGGGCAGATATATCCCAGGATTCAAGGGAATATCCCGCCAAAAAGACGTTATATTAAGATTATTTTAAGTATCTCTCATTTCCATTAAAAACATCTTAACTTTTTCTGACGGAAATATTAATTTTAGGTTTATTTGTGGGATAGACCCCAGAAACTCAAATTCAAATTTGATCCATATCATTAATTTATGTAATCCTTCATGTGGATTATTCTAGTGGCTGTCAAATTATAACTGGAATGGTTTCATAGTATTTTAAAATATGTGTCTCCTTATTTTTCATAAAATAACACATCTAAAATTATAATTTAATTATTTCGTCATTGGCGCAAAAATTATACGCTGTGGGCTTTCGATTAGTGTTATTTTATTTTACATTTAAAGATGGGATTCTGAACAGAATTTCCAGATTTAAATCAATAAAAAATAGTTCGAATAATAATGTTGTTCAATTTTGTTCCGTTCTGCATTTCTTATTTTTTTGTAATTAAAATAACTTTTTGTTTGATTTAGGTAATTATCGTGATTATATGTCTGTTGGCCTCTTAGGGTTAGTTATGATAAGGTGAGTGGCGGCGTCTTTCTTGTGGCGCGGTAACATCAGACACACGCCCTGATCTCCTTGTTAATATGCAGGAAACATGCGACACACGCGCGCTTTTACTGGTTTAACAGTAACATCAAGCACACGCTCCCCAACAAACATGAGACATTGAACTTGTGCTGTTTCGATGTTGGTCCGACGTCGCAGACGTCGGGCCAACATCAAAACAACACATGTTCTGATGTTTGTCTGGCGCTGTTACCTTTTTTGTGGTCGGGTAACATGTAGGACACACGCGCTCGCTGATTTTCATAGCCGTTTAGCTGTTACGCCTGCGGCTTCTTATTATGAACACGTAAACCAGCGGGATGTGATTTGCCGCCATTTTTCTATGAGCCATGCGGGGCGGGGGCCCTAGGGTAGTGGTTAGCACCGCTGCCTTTCACGCCAGAGTCCGGGGTTCGGTTCCCGGTTTCGGCGGTTTGAAAGAAACAAAAAATGTTTCTTCCCCATCCACGTGTGAAAGTCAGTATTGTGGGGAGCCTCCGTGACCGAGAGGTAGCGTGCTCGGCCTCAGACCGCCAGGGCTCGAATTTCGAATTCTGTGTCTGGAGGGCAGTGTCATCTCAATCATCTCACCATCCTCAGGAGGTTCTCCTGGCCCAGTTTAGCCTATATGTGCACAAAGGTGGCCTAAAGCCCGATTCATTTCATTTTTCTATGAGCCATGCGTTACCAGCTGTGTCTAGCCGTGTAAATCTGACCGTGGGTGGACGAAATATAAATGTCAGGACGTTTAAGTGTATATCGTAAACATGTAAACCTAAATACAGAGCATGTCTTTACATTAAGACCAAAGACCTGGATCACCAACACTCGACTTCCTTATTCGTACTATTTTGCAACAAAAAGAAGACATATTTTGTTGTCTAGAACTTAATAGTTGTCTAGAACTAAAAAGTTTTTTAGCAGAACTATCATGGTGTTATGCTTATCATGTTAATGTTACCAATTATTGATATATTTTACTATTTTATCATTAAACATAATGTTAATGAGATGTCAACATGGCTAATGGTACCTTTAAAATGAACCCCAAACAATTATTTCGTTCACATCATTTAATATGGTATTAACTGATAAAAAATATGACATTGTTTTTTTATTTATTTTTTAAAACATTGAAATTTAAAATCACGCAGAGCTACTATAGCACTTGGCACCCGGAACAAATCTTAAGCAGTTAAGTATAGGCGTTAAATTATCTTGAGAAGTACTTATACCTAGCAAGTCTTTTTGTTTAAATGAAAAAAATAACACATTCACACAAAGAAACATTTTTTATGAAAAGTAAAGAAAAAATATTATTTTGTATGGTGTTTGAAAAAATAAAAAATGGTGTCATTTATTTCAGTAGCTTTGTTCTATTTACAGCATGTTCATAGAATTAAAAAAAAAGCCCAAATGATTGCAGCTGCTATAAATTAGAGATTACGGGTGGCGCGGTGTTGGTGGATTGTCTGATGATTTACCCTGGCTACAGGAGGGGTTATCATTGGTTAGGTGGCAGACCTTCTGTTAAACCGATGTGAGTTGCAGAAGGTCTGCTCATGGAAATGATCGTACATGTCCATGGTCTGCTACATAACTCCTCTACTCTGCCTGTCACCTGGACAACCTAAATGCTAGTATTACAGCAGACACTCACAAAATAAACCACCTCCACATTATACATGCTATACTTCACAGGTGAAATCTCTCTTCAAGTATATAATATAACCAATTGCCTGAAATAATCTTCGATACAAAGTAAATTTATCGTAGATATTGTCGATTTCAAATTGTTTGAAAGTTTCATAGATATTTATTTTATACGTAATATTTTCAGATACTAATAATTATATTGAAATCTGCTTTTGAGCTTTTAAATCTTTTAATGTCTGTCATATAGCACCTGTCTTGAATCGGTTACTGATAAAACTCAGATTGTATTGTTACATTTTGAGGTGTTTCTTCAAGCCGCGGGGCGGGGGTCCTAGGGTAGTGGTTAGCACCGCTGCCTTTCACGCCAGAGTTCGGGATTCGGTTCCCGGTCTCGGCGGTTTAAAAAAAGAGACAAAAAATGTTTCTTCCCCATCCACGTTTGAAAGTCAGTATTGTGGGGAGCCTCCGTGACCGAGAGGTAGCGTGCTCGGCCTCAGACCGCCGGGGCGCGAATTTCGAATCCTGTGTCTGGAGTACAGTGTCATCTCAATCATCTCACCATCCTCAGGAGGTTCTCCTGGTCCAGTTTAGCCTATATGTGCACAAAGGTGGCCTAAAGCCCGATTCATTTCATTTCATTTCTTCAAGCCGCGAAACATTGACGCTCATTTATTATATCATTCGGGGTGTTGCTACTCTGACTGACCAATGCATATAGAAAGTCCCTTCTATATTCCTTTGACTGACCATGCTAACAATCATACGTGTCGTAATAGCCCCCCATGAAATTACCAGCTTGAAAATGTCAGAAATGTCGTATTCTAAAAATTCCAGTCCAACGATCTCTGTAATTGAGACATAATGCTTTCCCTGGCATGCAGCAAGTGAAGTGTTTGTATTTGTTTTTATTGAGGAGGTGTGACATGGAGGTTAACTTGGTTAACATGCTGTGTTCACACCGAGTCCTGGACAGCCTCTGCTGCCGTATACACGGCGCTACTCAGGAGTCTGCTTATTTTCCCAGCAGGGATTAGGCCTGAGTTGTTTAAATGCCCATCTACGAGATACTAAACGTGACATTGTATGTGTATTTATGTGGTACATTGTGAGTCTCTGATCGTAGTCTTTATTACACGTGCCCACCGCCTCATCTAATGTCTCTGGGCAACACTTTACCAATTGGCCGCCACTTGACCTGCTGCCCTCACTCACCTTATCCAAGGCTTCTAATCCAATGTAGGCCTACCATTACCAACCATAATCATCATACATGTAAGCTGTTACAGATAAGGTGATACAGCAGTCTGAGTCGCTTTTTTTAGAGCGACATTTAATTTTCGATAATTTATTTCTTTAACCCTTTGACCGCCGGTGCCGCATATATTCAGGTTTTTATTTTTTATTATTACATTAAGTACCACCTTTTAAACATGCTAAAGATAGAATATGACATCAATCAGCAATATTTGAAAACAGTTGACCTCCATTTTGTCAAATCTGAATAATTTTCACTAACTTGAAGTTGTGGATCGCGTTAGCGAGACACAACTTCAAGTGGGTGAAAATTCAGATTGAATAATCTGGCGGTTACAGGGTTAAAAAACTAAGCGACAGGATTTCCCGGAATGGCAATTAAATGTCGATAGATCCCTTGCATGCACCACGTGGTTACATACAAACAATAATTAAATCAGCGGACCAGCTTGCTTCCGCACAATGATGGAGGTTTTCATTTTCAAAAGCTTTGTCTTTGTTTTTTTTTGTTTGCGACTCATTTGCTCAACATAGTTTGAACTGGATTTATATCATAAAAAAGGAAATAATATATAGATTATTATTTGTTTTGCACCACTATCGAGCTCAAGATTTAAACTCGCTGATTAGCGAATACAAAGTGGAGTTATTAAATTAGTGGGGTTCCAATTTTTCAAGAAGATGGGACTGTTTAAAAACTCTTTATCTTGTCTATATTATGCTACACTATATACACGATGCCTCCTCGTTAACCCAAACGTTGGCCAAAGTCATGGCTATGCCAACGGATTGAGAGTTGGAGGACGATGACCATGATATGAGTGCGTAGTCTGTCGATTTTAGCCTGTTTTTTATGTGTTTTTAAAAATGGTCTATCCTGTGAAACTCAATGACCTCGACCTCCTTTGTTTTCACCGAGCTGGCTAATACAATGAAGGAGGGTTCTTAGATCTATATAACCTTGTTTTCACAGAGTGACGTCACTGCGTTTTACAGAATGAAGTATGGGGGAGGGGGTGTTATATAACCTTGTTTTCACCGAGTCACGTCACTGCGTTTCACAGCATTGTAATAACATTTCGATTTGGTCGGCCTCGATGGCAATATTTATTTTTAAGCTGGATTACAACGCCAGTTTATCATCTATGCTGCTCGTATTTGTCCTGCACGAGCTAATTACTAAACTGGAGCTGATAGATTTTCAGATTTTTATTTCGTACTCACCGCATGTTGACCTGTTGACAATAACCAATTCTCGGAATAGATCAATATTCAAAATCAAAATGACGCTTTTTTACGTCGCTAATTGAACTTTGAGACGATTTTACTTGACCATTTTTTATGCAACCTGCTCAGATTTGACCGGCATTCTAATGATGACCAGTTCTTGAACAAGTTCGATGCATTTATTAAATAAAAAATATATTGCTCTGCCTCATCTCTATCATGTCTATAGGACATAGAGATCTCCACACCATATAATTGTGTGCCGAATTTCTATTGCAGAGAAGCACTGCATGTACAGAGCCGACATCGGATAATAATAGACCGTCAAATCATGAGGTACGTCGTCTGGTCTTTCCTGACACCTCGTTGTTGTTTTTTTCTGGGCAGTGCGCACGGGTAAAAACGGAAGCTGAGATGAGAGTGATGAGTATATCCGGTACGGTACTGAGGGGCAAAGCTGTACCATGGGGCATAACAAATGGATAGGTGAGCTGAACTGCAGCTAAGATGTCAAACCGGCATTGGTTAAATAAATGGCTAAAGTCTGCGATATTGGTCTACGATTTGCCAAACATTTGGTCTTGGTTTCTTTTCTCTGGATGATAGTCGGCGTGGCCTGGGCTGCGACTCCAGGTAGTTAATCTGTCGCCACTTTGGCCTACCCTTCCCCTCCCTCTGTAGACATATGTATGCCTGCCCAGCACCTCAGATTAGCGATGAGAGAAGTGACGGTTCAATGCTGGCCTTATATCTAAAACATTAGCTCACCAATAAGCCAGCATTGCGCCAGCGTGTCCTGCTTACTCAGAAGCAGTCATATATCTGGCATGCTTCTTTCTTCATCTGAGCCTTCACAGGAGTTCACTGGAGCAGAGGCTTCAGGGGCGTCTGTTGGATCCCTGCAGTGTTATGACTGCCCTGGTCTTTCGTGTTGGTTGACGGAGGATTTAGGGGTCAGAGAGAGGTGACCTTGTGGGGTCGTTACCTGCTGAATCTGGGTTGGGGGCAATCTGAGTTTTGGGTTCTACAAACCGCTTAGAGAGTCTGGAGAGGGAGCATACCAGCGTGGAAACCTCTGGCGCCGCAGTACTCGCCACGTAAAGCAGCTTCTAACTGTAGTATCACCACCTCCTCGATGTTCACATGCCCTTTGTCTGAGGAGGGGCGCATTTTACTTAGTTTGTCCCACAGAAGTGTGATATAGAATGTGAAAGAAGGGATGATTTGTATTACAAAAAGCCAGCTGTGGAACGAATTAAATTCCAACTAAACGTAAACTAATGCTAATATCAAAACGTCATGCGTTAGATCATTTGTTGAGCAGTTGGTTTGGGGACATAATCTGTTAAAGTATGACATTTTTTTGCAGAATGTATAGTAAACTATGACGTTGTTTAGTAATTCAATCGGTAAAGCATCATTTCTCAGCCTGCATGTATAAATCAAAGTAGAAACCCATTTACACAGTGTAGGCCCCTTAACATAATTCGGTGTACTTGGCTAAAGTTAATAATTTTGGTTAACCTAGTAAATCAACAAAATATTTATTTCATCATGGCTTATACAACTCTTTGGCTGTTGTTGAGTGTGACAGTAATTTGTTGACGGACGTTGCAGCAACACCTGCAACTGTCCGAGAATAAAGGAAGTAAATAAACTCTGATAAAGATTAACAACATCATATTGATTTTATTCAAAGGGGTTATACACGTGGTATACTATCAGGCAGTAAGCATGTTATACTATCATGGAAGTAAGCATTTTGGGTTTGCACGACAGCAGACATTTAGAGATTATGTAAGACGTTTTGCTTTCTCTAAACCTCTGGCTTTAATTGATCAAATTTAATAGAGATATAGATACACCCATTTAACAAAGAAAACAGTGTCCGGTGGCGGCCCGCTGTTTCTATGTGTCAAAGTACATTTGTGAATCTTAGACACTCGGGTCATTTGAAACTCTAGATTGCTTCACCATTTTTAGGAGACTCCACAAGCTTAAATTTCTCGAATCTAACAATGTGATCTCGTATTTCAGAGTAGGTGATTAGTAAATGTTATTTTCCCACATAAGCCTTCAGTGAGCAGAGCTGCGATTTGCAGTGATACCACTTATTCTCATTTGCATTTTAAGAGGAGAGAATGTGGTCTGCTTTTGGGCTTCTGCTGCAGATTGCATAGAGCCTACGCAATTTCCAGCTGCGGGCACTGCCCTGTCCTATGTCTATATTATCCAGGCCCACTTGAAATATGAAAATCTGTGGCGCAGATAGGAGAGGGAATTACACAATTACCAGTTGTGTATTTCCTGTAGTGAGCAATGTCTCTCCTGCCGCTGAACATGATGAAGCACACAGGTCGGCCTGCGAATCTGCAGAGTTGAGACGTCTGCTTGTATCAAACGTGTTCATGGCACGCTCCCAACTTGCCCAGCCTTCCCCTGGTATAATGTGTGCCATGTCTTGGTGAGCTTACACGTCAGGTTCACGTGACGGAAGGCGCCGATTGTGCCGCCTGGATTTCTCTGTCTTATCATCAGCATCTAGTGGTGCCATTCCTCTTTCTCACTCTGCATGTGCTGCAGAGAACAATACGAGACTGGTAGCTCTAATACTCTTACAGTAAACACAATAATCTTGAACCAATGCTGGCTTAATGTTGGTCCAGCGTCTTATTTTTACTAGGCTCTATCTGGGCTATTCCAAAATGAATCCAGAAATGAAGACCTAATTTCACCTTTTTACACATAGGTCTACATACTAAACTGAACCAGGAGGATCTCGTGCAGATGGTAATCTGAATCAGGTGACGCTGCACCCAGACACATCATTCGAAATTCAAACCGAGGCGGTCTGAGGTCGAGAACGCTACCTCTTGGTCACAGTGGCTCCTTATACTATTGCATATTTACGAGTGGGCGGGAAAGAAACTACGTTTCTTCGAAATCTTAAAACAGAGAGATGGAGGTTGAGCTCTCGAGCTAACAGTTCCATTGGAGATTACCTGGTAATTAGGCCTATTCAGCCCCCGGGATGCATGTATGTGTTCATCTGATAGCCGCCGTCCCCGCCACCGCCGCCGTCCCTTGCAGGAATTTCTGAACCCGATATAATTGTATTTGTATGTAGACACTCGCCTGTCTGGCCGCGAAATGAAAGTATTTTGATCCTATTTCAACGATTTTCTGGAAAATGGCGGCTGCTTTTAATAATAAAAAAGATATATTGTGTACGCGATATCTCACGAACCTTTAATCCGAATCACCCGTGTGTAACAACTCTCTCATGTGTGTAAAAAAAATCTATGCATGTGTATACCTTATACTGTTGATATGAATACACTTTATGTCTCCGCCAGTCTGTGTTCGGAAGTGTTATGTAGTGGGGTCGTCCGTCCGTCCGTTCCTCCATTCGTCTGTCCGTCGATTCTTCCGTCCGTCTGTCCTTTCGTTCTTCCGTCCTTCTAGAGGTGCAAAATAAGCTCTGCGCAGCTGAGGCATAATCATCGACTCCTGTACGTCGAAGCACCTTTCTAGTCAACTTAATTCCACCGTCTGGTTGTTCTAATGATAAGCGTATAGGTAAGCGAAACAGTTAGCATTATAAGCCTGATACTCGCGGTTAGTGTCCTATTTTTTGCGGTCGTACCGTAAATTGTTATCTGGTTGTATACCCCCCTATCAGTGCGGTGCCCTATGGTTTCCATCAGTCTGTCCCGTTATGCTACCACATGCGTACTCAGCGCCTCTGGCGGTACAGGTGCACAATAGTCGGCACTGTCATGTCTACAATAATCTCCATTTCAGTTTTTTGACCCCGTGGATATTTTTGTTCGGAAGATATCTTGTCCAGAATAATCGTGGTCTTGTGCCGGTGATCTGCGTATCAACACCAGATATACATGAGTGACAACTGAGGACAAAGCGACCTCTCACGGGCAGTGAGGGGGCGATTTGTGATAATAAAGAGTTAAACGGTGCACCTGCTTCTACAAATAGGTTTACCAAAAAAAGCCGCTGAAAACAGTGACGTATCCAGAAAAAAATAAGGGGAGGGGGTGTTTAGATATTTGAGGAGAGAAGTAATTTAAAAGGGCGGCTCCTCTGGTTGGGGGGGGGGGGGTCCAGAGGCATGCCATACGCCCAGAAAATTGTGAAATGATGGACATCAAATGATTCGATTTCAAGGTACTGTACTGTATGATAGTCTGGATGAGATTAAACAGATGAAATAGCATAACTCTGGAAATGAAGCCTTTCACCACTAATCACTATTATAGTCGTTTTTGATCCCTTATAAAATCATAAAATCACTGTTCTTGGGAGTAAAATGTGTGTTTAAAATTCTAGCTTTGTAAATGTGTGTTGTGGGTCGCGGTAGCAAGACACAACAATGATTGAAAATTTAGAAAAGATAAATTAGCGGGGGGGGGGTATGCTCGAGTAGCATGGATACGACTCTGATAAAGCCAATACTTTGACTCGTGTTATCATGGTAATAGGCCCTAATCAAATAATTATTCATTTAAATAATGAACGATAGATTGCCCTATAATTATACATGTTACAGAGAGGATAGGGGGCACATTTGAATGACATGACGGCGGAATATTCCCATGAAGTTTACAGATTGTTTGAAAGTCATCTATCAAAATAGAAAACATTTTGCAAAAAAGCATTGCAGAGAATAAATCTGGTTTATGATTGCCGCTCAAGCTATTTCCAAGCCGAGAAAGAAAGCCAGATCTTTCATTGGTTGTGTTTCCACTGACAGGGACATTTGTAAAAAACCTTTTCGTTATAGAACATATTGCTGATGTCGGTGCCATGATTGGGATATGGCGGACCAATGTGTAAAAAGCTGGCCCAGCATTCTACCAGTGTTTCTCTACCATGCTCCCGTGCAAAGCCAAAAGGCAGTAACTGCTCACTTTACAAGTAAGCAGTTACTGCCTTTTGGCTTTGCAGATCAGGCTGGGTGTGGCCATGGATAACGTCACTGAGTGTGTCCACACACAGACACATACGTTAATCGTCAGATCAACGTGCTCTATTCCAGGCTTCTGTCAGCTGTGACCGCTCTAGGTCCACAGCCATATGTCTTCATGGTGTATTAAACACTGTTAAACATATAGAATACATAACCTGCCTGACCGCGAAATGAGGGAAAATAATCTGATCGCGTTCGAGAGATTTTCATGTCAATGACGACCATTTAAACTTTGTTTTCTTGTACACTTGTGATTCTGTATCATTGTGTATGTGTGCCTAACTGGGAATTCATCACAGTCCAGTGATTTTCAAGAACATTGCAAGCATTTATACTTTTTTATGATTTTTATGACTTGCCTATTCCTAGTGTCATTCTGGCTGAATACAATAAGCTTGCACAAGTCTATACAGTTATTCTCAGTAAATGGATGGAAGAGATGCATTTCGGTTTCGCTATATAGCGAAAGCACACTCCTAGTTGAATTGCACAAATGTTTATTTAATCTCTCTTTGGTGAGAGCTATGTGTCAACATTTTTTTTGCACTATTTTTCAACATATTATTTCATGCAAAAGTTTCAAAATGAATGATTTTCAAAAATATTTTTCAAAATAATTTATGTTCAAAATAAGTGAAAATTTTGCTTATCAGAAAAGAATATGTACCCCCATCCCCAGATATCCCTTGGGTCATTTTAATGCAAGTACAGGCTAAATTGGGCTATATAAACCTTTGGGAATTATGACATTGTGATACTACCAGAGATATGGATACTACCTTCTTAACACAGATATGAGATAATAGCCGTGAGAGACCGAGCACACTCCTTGCACATAAATGCGGAACTTGGATAGTATAATTGATTAATTCAGGTACAGATTAGTCTTAGACCGATTAAATAGTATAAAGACAAGCCTGGTGAAAATTCTTACTAATAAATAAATGTAACCCTAGTAAATATTATTACTTATTAAGAATAGTTTCCAGAACTCTGTGGATGCTGTCTTCCATTGAATTAAAAAATTGATCTCAGAACATGCATTGTATCTTCCCCATTGCCTGAGGATCATGGCCCAGTGGCCCTGGAGCCCAGTGTTGTGTAAATCTGCCAAGTGACTGCTGATAAACTGTGTCTATGTTTTCTACTCAGTGATGACAGTATCTACCTAGTACATTACTTTGTTGCATTGTGCATACGCCAAGCTGCCAGAATGTGCATGTGTTGATGTTAATGGCGGAGAGGCCAGGTGATTTGAGCAAACACGTTTATTTCACTCTCTCGGCATTAGCTTTCGGACTTAAGCCTATGCTAGAGCTCTATGGTAGAATAAATGTATATAAATGTAGAGAACGTAGATTTTCACTGGCTTGAAACAAATCATTTCCGTTTGGGACAAATTATGACCGCGGCGCACACAGCAAACTGCATGTCAGTCCACGAGTTGTTAACCCTTTAACCGCCGGTGTCGCATATATTCGGGTTTTAATTTTTTATTAGCACATTAAGTACCAGATTTTAAAAATGTTAAAGATAAAATGTGACATCAACCAGCAAGATTTAAAAAGAGTTGACCTCCATTTTGTCAAATCTGAATAATTTTCACTCACTTGAAGTTGTGGATCGCGTCAGCGAGACAAAACTTTAAGTGGGTGAAAATTCCAATTGAATAATTTGGCGGTTAAAGGGTTTTACGGACGGATTTACAACTATCACAAAAAATCGATCTACTCGATTTATAAGCCGTGACCACGATGTAAAGTAAGTGAACTCCTATTGCAATACACTGATACAGGAGCACATGTTAGGAGACCACGCACACGGATTAATCAACACCTGGCTTATGCACGTCATCATAGAACTATTTTTTCACCAATAAGGGAGTATTTTAATTGATATTTAATTATCCCAACCTACATAATATTGTTCTGTGATTACTCGTCACAGAAGTGCTGTGGACGGGTCCAAATTGATAAAGATTACCACATAAAGACATTTCATCTGGCAGGCCAGTTTGAAGTCATAATTTGCGTCACAGAATCTTGCATTGATGTGCATATCGGCAAAAATACATTTCTGATATCGGCTATGATATCATTGTGTGCCATCCAGGACAGGCAATGTCAATTAGCAGACAGCTCGCATTCGAACACTTGCTTGTCTGCACGAATGAGGATTTCTGGTTTTTACCATCTGTGTATCTATGTTTGTACTGAAAACATGGAAAGTGATTGTGCAGTTTTTCCATGAGACATCTCAATCGTCTTTCCGTGCCAGCTCAACTTATTTCGCAGAAATAACCAGTTTTGCCATTTTCTTCTGTGAACGAGCGAGGATCACGCCAAGCAAACGCACGCTATTGGTCCAATGTCGGGACAATGTTGGCCCAGCGTCTACGACGCTGGCCCAACATTGACCCGACATTGGCTCAATGGCTCGTACTTGCTGTTTTGTGAGTGTTGTTCTAGACGCGTGTCTCTGAGGAAGAAAATCAGATGAGATGGCAGCCACTTCCACAGAGCAGTTACAATCATAATGTGGTTGTCGCGCTAACATGGTTATTAATGTCTACTTTACAACAAATATTAAAAAAAAAACTGTGAACATTATCATCTCCATGTTTGCGCATGTACAGTGCTCCAAACTGTTCAAAGACCTGGAGTGGATATTGCTGCCTATGGTACTTGTCAAAGAACAAGTTGGAATTTTTTGTTACTCATATTGACTGCATTGTAAAATTAAGAGGTTTTTTTTGGAGCGAATGGTTGATTTGAAATATTTCTGTAATATTACTGTAATATGTAGCAGAATCACATCTTCTCTAGGCATAAGGTTCATGTAGTAGTAACACATGGGAAAGGCTACATATATACAATGGCGAATCTAGAGGAGTTGCAATCACCTAATCGGCAGATTTTTTTCCCTTTTCAAACCTCAATCTCTTTTTTAATGTTGTGTCCGCCCGTCATAATTATATGTAGGCCCTACACAGAATTTTTCTCTATTTTGTTATAACGCAATTAACAGCTTACAGTGCTGGGATTGACATTAGACGTCTAAATCTGACGTCAAATTCTGACGTCTAATGTCAATCTCCGCACTGTAAGAGAAAAACTATTTATACATACCGTAGACTCATAACGTAGGTATTCAAATGAAGCGGAAAGAGCTAACTAAGACATTGATATGATTTCAAATTAAAAAACCCTTTGGTCTCTATGGTTTATACAAAACTATTTCAACGTTGTAAGGTTTAACCTCCATGAACCTTCATTTCTACAGGTTATAGGAAAGGTTATTTATGTATTCACCAGTAAAATACAGATACTACCTGTGGTGGTAACTGGTCAAGTCCCAGCAAACAAGGGGCGACGAACCATTGCTGACATAATGTTGGGCCAGCGTCGTAGATGGTAGCCCAGCATCAGCCGAGCATTGATTGAACGCCTCGTGTTTGCTGGATATATACATGACTATAGCCTAAGGTATTGTGTTGATTCTACACGGTGTGTGTTATTGAAAAGCGAAAGATCACCGACCGAATGATAGGCAAACGTCCCATTTAAATTTGTCAATGTGGCGTATTTTGAAGGTTTGTCTTGTTTATGGCCGACATGGTATTATAATGGAAAAACAACCGACAGGGGGCAGCTCGGCGCTATCTCTCCCGCAGCGCCCCACACGGCAGTTAACTGAAAACTCTTGTCTTATCAAGTACGGGACAAATTGTTGGGAAAAGAGAAAAGCCTGCGTGAATTCCTAGTGGCCACGAAAGGTTGGTTCAATGTTGCCCTAGCGCATTGATCGCTGGCCCAGAATTTATCTCAGCTAGTATACTTCCCTACAAAGGCAAGTAGCAGTAACTGCTTACTTGTCAAGTAAGCAGCTACTGTTGTTAGCCTTTGGATGACACTATCACGTCACTAATTTGTTTTCTAGGAAAGTCCATTTAACGTTAGGCCTACCGTTAATACGTTAGTATGAGGAACATAGACAGGGGGTAAGACTGACAAAAACACAAAAAAAACAACTAAATGAGCAGTTTGGGCGTTCACTTATTATCCCACCTTGATGTTGCGTAGTTTCCTATAATTGTGGACAATTTATGATGTAGGTAAACCGGATCCCACGTGGATGTTGCATTACGTTTTTTAAATAGCGAGTTCTAATACACACTTTATGTATCTGTCACGTAGTTTACAAATATCCTGAATATATTTAAGGTATGAATATCTAGGTATGAAGTGGAATGTGTTTTTAGTCGCGCCAGGATTCTGTTCGACGTCCGGCGTCACGTTTTCTTGTGGGCGCAAAAACTCAAAAACTACTGGTCAAATCTTTTTAAAATTTTAACATGACATTCCTGGCAACCTGGGAATGTGCAAGTGTTTTTTAAAGTTGCTACCAAAATTCAAAATGGCCGCCAGAGGTCAACTCCAATTTTTTTTGTGGGCTCAAAAACTGAAAAATTGAAATCAGTAATAATTCACATTGTACAATCACATTACCCACCATCTGGAAATGTGCATGTGATTTTACTGAAATTTAAAATGGCCACAACAAATCAACTTTTTAAATATTTGTGACCGCAAAAAGTCTAACCTAAATTATGGCGGGGGGTGATATAGGAATTCAGTCCTCTTGTTGTGATCCAATGTGCGGGTCCCGGGTGTCCTTGCTTAAATTATCGTGCAGCTAAATAATGGTATTAATATAACTTGTAGAGTTGTATGTTGATCTTATCAGTTAGCGTGAGTATTTATTTTGTCAGCAGTATTAGGTGTCATCAATATTTGTGCCCCCTTCTGGGGTAGAAGTAGAGATGGCGCCCACTCACTCCTATTTGATGACCTTGGGTTTTTCCAGCCATCTTTCAATCCGTGTAGATATCCCGGGGCCAGGATATTTGAGGTTAGTGATGGGACTCGGCAAATTGGATCCATATCCGGCAGATGGACTTGCCACTGGAGTTATCTTGACCTGACTGGGGAGGCATCATAATGCCCAGTGATACTGTTTATTTGGCTCATAGTCTCACGTTCACGTCCGCGCTTTGTCTATTAACCCTTTAAGATCATCACCACTAAAATCGCTGTTTTTATTAAGTTAGGAGCATATGAAATAGTACATTTGGAAGGTGGAGAGTTTTCTCGATCATCAAGATTAAAAAACACTCGGTCTTCGATTTGCAAAAAATCAAAATATTGTTCACCCACTCGAAGCTGTGTATTTCGCAAATATGAATGAAATGAATAAAATGAATGAAATGAATGAAATAAATGAAATGAATGAAATGAATGAAATGAATGAAATGAAATGAATGGGATTTTACGCCACCTTTGTGCACATGTAGGCTGATACGTCTAAGTTGTTGAAAATTTCGGTCAGATAATTTGTACTTAAGCTTGTTAAGACTAACTTTACAATATTTGCAGGCACAGCAATAAATTATTATCAAACATAATTATGTCTCACATATATGTATCGATTTTTAAAAATAATAGTGCTGCCAAACCGTAAGTTGTTTGACAATCACATTTGCTTAAACTTATGATATTCAGTGCTGGTGCTTTATCGTGATGTGCTTTATCGCCAGTGTGAACCTCGCATTCCATCATAATAAGCCTGATAAATAGACATCATCTCCTGTCTGTTTCAGGCGGATAACATGCTGCTATACACTAATATGCTGCCAGCAAACAACAGTAACTGCTCACTTTAAAATTAAGCAGTTACTGCAGTGCTGTTTGCCTTTGTATGAAAACATATTTCACACATATTTCACCTTTGATAACGTGCTTCTGAAATAGTAATAGGAATGGTCCAAACAGTGTATGCATGTGCCTTTCTTGTCCGATTGCTCTCTCGGAACGTCTCGATTGTTTCCCCGTTATATTTTCTTGTGCACAAAATGTGTTGTGAGCTTCATTCATCATGTTCATGTTCAAGCAATCATTATGGATATACATGTATGCTATACATGTATACTATACATAGGCCTATCCTTTTGACAAACACATAACCTGCAGCTTACTTTATAAGACACAGATAATTATGAGAGTTCTCAAGATGTAATATATATAATTTAGAAACTTTTGTTCGGCTAGGCTTATGGATTCCCCACTTCAAAATCAGTTTCTTATTTAGTTACATTTATAACAGTCTTTTTTAGTTAAATGTAATTAACACATTGCCTAATATAAAAGTGATTATCAGTGTCCGTTATGGAAATAATGTGTATCTTTTGAGGGGTATTGATATCACATAGGACTGCTCCATATTCAGGTATTGGTAGAAATCCACTGCTAGTATAGGCCTACTTAACGCTACACATACAGGCGGCTATCAATTATCATCAGAGCATTCCTAGAACATTCCTGGAATGCTTGACCCCATCTCTTGACCTTTGGTCTTACATTAGCACTCTTCTCCTGACATTGGAGTTAAATTTCAGTGAACATCGAGTCATAAAAAAATGAAATGATGAATCGGGCTTTAGGCCACCTTTGGGCACATATAGGCTAAACTGGGCCAGAAGAACCTCCTGAGGATGGTGAGATGATTGAGATGACACTGTCCTCCAGACACAAGATTCGAAATTCGAGCCCTGGCGGTCTGAGGCCGAGCACGCTACCTCTCGGTCACGGAGGCTCCCCACAATACTAACTTTCACACGTGGACGGGGAAGAAACATTTTTGTTTCTTTCAAACCGCCGAGACCGAGAACCGAACTTCGAACTCTGACGTGAAAGGCAGCGGTGCTAACCACTACCCTAGGGCCCCCGCCCACATCGAGTCATAGGCTTGTTCAACAAGAAAGGAGATTAGGAACTGGCTTATTATGGCGGTGCTCAAGTGGGTGGAAACTATTCCTGATTGTTTAATTTGAGAACAAACATTTGCAAATCTTGACGTTTAAACACTCATTTCATCCCCAATAACTGTGATTTATTCTGCTAATAAAACAGATCCGCGTTTAGAGCTTCAGGGGTGAACTAATGTGCCCCCCCCCCCAGCACAGTGAATGTTAAATGATGGCTGAGACGCATCCACTGGTGATGTGCTGGTTTAATGCTGGCCCACCTCTGCTGACGTTGCCCCAGCATTTAGCCAACATGTGTTGATGCTGGAGTGAATGAATCCCGTGACAGCTGATGTGTCAGGATCATGAGTCTACAGGACTCACGTGTGAGTTAACCCTTACAACGCCGGATTTGTTTTGTATAAACCATGGAGACCAAAGGGTGTTTTTCGATTTTTTCATAAATGTCCTAGTGGGCTCTTTCCGATTCATTTGAATACCTATGTTATGGGTATATGGCCATTAGAAATATTTACATTCTTCCAGCGCGGGGACCGTCTTTATACGTCAGAATCTGACGTCTGTAGACGTCAGATCCTGACGTATCAAGACGGTCCAGATTCTGACGTATAAAGACGATCCACGCACTAAAAGGGTTAAGTCGGTGAGCATCCCGGCGTTCTCGTCAACTCTGAAAACCTGGATAACGGTCAAACACTAGTAGTGAGAAGGCAAAAGCGGTAGCTGCTTCCTTGACAAGTAAGCAGTTACCGCTGTTTGCCTTCCCATGGTATTAAGTACTGCCAGTCAAAGTGCTACGTGCGTTTTCACAGCATAGATCTATTAGGTTTTAACAAAAGCCAGATACTATTGATTTTTTTGCATTGTTAGAAAAATAAGGTATTTCGCTACCTTGTCTGCGGTCTATATTGAGATGGATGGAAATAATTCGTATTTATTCGATTGTTGAATAATATTTCCTAATTATCGATTGATATCTTGATGCAGATGTACACATTGATTGAGCTTTTTATAATGTCTACTTGTCTATATTTAACTTGTATTTTGTATTAGTTTATTTTTCTAAAACAAAGGTTAAACTAAGAACAGTGAACGTTTCTTTATTAAAATAACTTTCACGCATAAGTTTGAAATACAAATATTTAGAATTAGACGTATGATTTCTATGTGTGTTTGATTGAAGAAGTTATTTATTTTTAACATTGTTCAACAGCTGTGTATCTGCTCTTTTACTTTAAAGGGACTGGCCCAGGCTAAAATCATAAAAAAATCGGTGAATTCCCGTATTTCTAATTTTTGACATGGTTGTCAATAATTAGAAATCAGGAATTTTGTCTCTATATCTAGACTAACTGGTGAATGCGCAGCACAAAAATTAAAAAAACTTTTACAGTTCTAGTCTATGGACATGTTTACATCATATGGTCATATTTAGAAGCCAAAATAAAATCACCGATTTTTTTGATGATTTTAGCCTGGGTTAGTCCCTTTAACCAAAGATAGTGTACAATAAGGTGGTCGACTCTCCTCAAAACGTGAAATCACTCTCAGTGCTCTTGGGGGCTGGAACTAATGCTTTGCAACTCTATCGAGTATGATTTCACCAGATTAGGATGAGTAATTATGACATTGATGCCATGAGAAACAATACATACTTTACCTCAAAAACATCAAAAACATGTAAAGTGGCAGTTTAGCACCTTCTAACTCCAAGGGGACAATATAGACTATATAAATCCTTGGCAGGAGAAGGTTTAAATAGCTGAGGCGGTGGGTGAGCCATAACTCAGACTTAACCAGCACCCTGGATACTCACATCTAACAAGCACCTAGATATCACAGTTGTGGATAACTTTCCTCTACATTTTCAAATGGCGCCGGCAAATATCCCAAAAGGTCAAACATAGTGAAATATATTTGTTCAGCGAGCGACTGCCAGTGAGTATTACTTGGTTACCACGTTACGGCTAGTGGTGTGACCGACCATTAACGTGATCGCCTAACTTATTATTAAGGGAAATAAGTGGTGTAATAAAAAAGTTGGACAACTTAAAATCATGAGTTAAAAGTACGAAATCATGTTAGAAAAATCTAGACCAATAAAAGTTCCATGGGTATAGATGCACACTGGGAAACGCTCCGACATTTGGTCCAGGGCGTCGTATACATTGCTCCAGAGTTTTGTTCTCCAGGTTGGGGGGCCTACGTTAAACACGTGTCCCTCTAGCTAAGCAATTCAGGACATTGAGCCAATGCTGGTTTAATGTTGGTCCACCGTCTATGACGCTGGCCCACCATTAAGCCAACAATAGCTCTACGTCAAGTGTTGCTTGAGAGACTTGTTTAACATTGCCTGTGCGTTTGTCCGTGCGTTTACTGCGGTTATAGAATTGAACATGTACGATTATTATGAAGTTGTAGTGGTTGTCAATTGCGCCATTGTTGATTGAATGCTGGGTCAACATTTAAGATGTTGGCCCAATTGTTATCAAATAATGTAGCTCGTTTTCTGGATTTGACGTGTGAGTTTTTGAGGATATTTGTAGTGGAGCAGGTGGCCGACTGACATAGTCTGCTGAAGTGGGTGGAGCAGCGCGAGATTTGCCATTTACTAGAGACATCCTTGGCTGACATTGTCAATTGTTGACATTCTCTGTCCTAGTGGTGTCTATGCCAGATAAATTACCTAACCCTTTAACTACCAAAGTGCTGTTTACTGTTTTCGTCCATTTGAGGCTGGAATATCTAGCTTCAAATAAATTTTTAAATGCCATTTTGAAAACACATCATAATGTACAAATTTGGTTTCTAACCTCACATTTATATACCACGCATCACAGCTTGAATCTCATTCATTAAATAGAAAATGGTAAATAATAATAATAATAATAAACTTCTATAGCGCCTAAATCCTCGGTGATCTGAGCTCAGAGGCGCGGCAAACATTATCGTAATCCGACTCATAATTCCAAAAACCGTTTGCGTTTGTCGTCTGGGTCAACTGGACCACCGAGGTTTCAAGTCGGAAACGCCTGACCAAATAATACGTTTTTAATTTCTTCCGGAAACTAATTTGTGTTTTCGCAGAGCGAATTTGTAAAGGAAGTTCATTCCAAAGTTCAGGTGAAGCAACAGGAACATTCAGCTGATCTAGATCACTAGAAGGAAGGGTCCGTACCTTTCGCGAAGGCTGAAGCGTGTTTCGAATATATACTGGTTGTCCACTGGTCAGAGCCTGGTAGGTCAGGGAACACAATTTAAATTTGATCCTGTAACGAACAGGTGACCAGTGCAAAGATTTTAGAAGAGGAGTTATGTGACAAAAACGAGGATACTTTGTTACAGCACGCACCAAACAGTTGTGTACACCCCGCAGCTTAGATATCTCCTTTTCAGTGACGTTGAAAACAATAGTCCAGCTTGCTACCTGTCAAAGAAGTTGTTTTAGCAACAGATGGTGTTAAAAAGCGCCTTATTCTACGCATGTCACGTATATGATAGTAGCAAGCGCGAGATATACCAGATATATCACTCTTAAAATTTAAAGCACTGGCAAAGACTATGCCAAGATTTCTAGCAGATAGAGAACGAGTTACTTCCTGTGCCAACAATCTTGTTGGAAAACATTTTGAAAAGTTTTCACGCTGCACTTTAGATCCAATTAATAAAAATTGATGGTGTGACCCACCCTTATCTATAATTACACTTGTGTATTTTGATTATCAAACAAATTATCAAACACATTATTTTATCATTGCCACAACTCACCGACGCGAAAGGGTTGTGAGTTTCGGCAATGATAAAATAATATGTTTGATACTCATCACGCTCGCGTTGGTGTGTTTTACGATTTTATTCTTAAAGCGCTGATTTTTTTATGCAAACCTTGGAGACAAAAGGGTTTTTTTCAATTTCAATTAGAAATAGTTTTACTCTTACAGTGCGGGGATCGACTTTAGACATCAGAATCTGACGTCTACAGACGTCAGATTCTGACGTCTAAAGTCGATCCCCGCGCTGTAAGGGTTAAGAGGGTTAATTTAACCCATATAACAGACGTTTATGACAGCTAAAGGGTTAATTGTGAATCTGCTAATTATGGACTATAGTGTCTGAAGTGCCACAAACTGTTCAAATGCCTGTGTGGGATCTGCAGTTTGTCATCGTGCACACAAATAGCCTTTGAACTCATTCGAAAAAGAGCATTGCTTCTTGACATCGGCTTCTATTACCGAGTATTCATCACGATCTCTTTCACTTCTCTGAAGAATCCATTAAAAACAAATTCGACAAGTGAATATTATTGATGTATCGAAGAAACAATGAAAAAATTAGGGATAACATAATCAAACAAATGTAAATCATGCCATTGTCTTATTTGTTCTAATCAGATGGTACACTGATATTAAAGTTAGCCAGTTAGCCAGACATTGAGATAACTAATTTGGACATTCCATCACGTCCAAACTATTGTTTTCCTAATGGATACTTTCTTATTCTTATTCCCCGGCCGTTTTTGCGGAAGACTAGCTCTCTCTGATAGTTTTCAACAATTGACTTGAAGATTGAGAACAATTTTGAGAACAATTTTAAGCGATTGGATCAATGACGAACGAGTACTGTGGGGTCAAAGGTCAAAGCAATCCCACTGAAAATACACAATACATTAGAAAACTTCAAAGTGTCATATTTCGAAAAGGGTATGAGGCTAAATAGTGGAATTTCGACCCCTCAGTTACTCAAAATCAGTCAAATCCCCTAATATATACTGATCCAAACTCTAGACTAGAGCATAGTGTCTTTCTAGTGTTGGTTTGGTGCTGGCCCACCGTCTACGACGCTGGTCCAACATCAAATCAACATTAACTTAATACATCGTATTGCAGGGGGATGGTAACAATCTTGATTGGATTTAGTGATGTAATATGTTAAGGGATAGGCCCCTGTTATCTCAGTGTATACGTGGAATACATCACAATGGCGGCTTTGGCGCGCCCCATTAGTTGCGTAAACACGGATAATCCCAGTTATTTGGGCCATGGTAAGCTTATCTGGTGGCTGGATGTGGCAGCCTGTGCCAGCTGCACTTGTATCAGATTATATATATCTGAGAACAGGTTCAGTGAAGGGCACACCTAGTGTAGTTTACTTCACCTTCTATACACACAACCAACTATCATACAGCGGCTAGAGATGTACAAATATATTATAGCATTGCACTACAAAATAATGTATTGGAAATTGCATCATTTCTGATTGACAAAATATGGACTGCTATCCCGAGATCCTTTGTATTAGTTAAATGTTAGAAGTTAAATATAAGCGGTAGACCCCATTAATCTTACTGTAGATAAAAAATAAAAAGCGCATTAAAGAAACGGTTTATATTTATTTGATCACGACAGAATGATATGTGTATCATCACCTTGAAATCCACATTGATAATAACTGCTTCCATCTAGTGCGTGTGAGTGAAAATGAGGAGCATTTCGTTTATAGATTTATAATACAGAGTCGTTGCTACCTGGCGTCTTATGACGTTACGTTGGCACATCCCCCACAGCTCTGTAATCTTTAGATAGGCCGGGGGGTCAGACCCCTACACTAACAGACGTGTCTTTAGCCTGGTGCAGATTTGAAGTCCTGCAGTGGAGCACCCCTGACATGCAATGTATCAATCAGCTCTGCTATATACAGTGCTAGTAGTGTATTTATACATAATGATACAGCTTTAGTGTACATGTTTCACCGGAATAAAATACAAAATATTTTCATCTTGATCATGCAAAACAAAACTCCACTGTACACTGATTCTTACCTTGTCTAGTTCTCATTCTTTCCTCGACCAAACTGGATAATAAGGATGACATACCTGTTGAATATATAACCATATCGTATTACACTGGTTTGTATAGATTTATGTGACAGTTATAGTTTTTACGTTCTGTCCTTGCTCACCTGCCGTAAAACTAGATTATGAGAAGTAATCAGATGATGTACCTACTCCACGGCAAACATGAGACGGTAACCCAATGTTGGCCTAATGTTGGGTCAGCGTCTACGACGCCAGCCCGACATTAAACCAGCATTGGGCACTGTTCCGAGTTTAGTGTGATATGACCCACATCACCACAGTATGGGTCATATTTTATATAACAAGATCGACAGCAGCGATGGCAGCTGTGAATTGGCAATCTAGTTAACACTGATTGGGCCAAATATAATCGTAGTATATACGTCCCAAGATGTTGAACGATATTCAAGGTTTATTTTTCGTATTCTGATACTCCAAACCAAGTTTAGTGCGCCTAATCTGAATGATTGGATACAAAAATTGTATAATAATTGCATAATTAATCCACTTTGTCTATTACAACGATTAAATTTGGGTTGCCTTCAGCACGAACGCTTACTCTGCAAAAAGTTTTTTGGCACCGGGGGATTATTTGGAAATGCAGTTTGCCATCTGGTGATAACATTTGAAAAAGGCACACGCGGAAATTAACTTAGTAGTTATACATGTTCAATGTGAATCAACATGTAGTGCATGTTTTCGCTTTAAAATATGACTTTTATATAATCAATTAACTGTTGGGTAATAATTATTAGTGTATTAAATTCTAGAAATATTTTATAACAAAACATTCTTACACATACTCTACTATATACTGCACACAATAACCGATAACCATGATAACAGCATCTCGCTCACATCTCACAACTGTAATCCCATTCTGATTTAATTTACGTCGAGTACGACGCTGAAGCCGACAAAACAACGAGTACGAATTGTGAGTTTAATTTGGTATCGAGTACGACACCGAGGGTGACAAAACTTGAGCAGTGTTTATTGTTGTTTTTCTATACCGGATGCCCCCACATCATCCTAATGATGGATGTAATAATCCACTGATAGGAGCCTCCCAGGATCCCCTCTGTGTCCTAGACACGGACTCCTCACATGGATTAACACACATATCCAGGGACTCTCCACACACAGCTTAGACTTCCGGAATAACCTGGGCGCCGTCCCCTAAACCCTGGCCAGAAATTTCGGATTTAACTGGCCACGTTCTGGCACTGTCACTGTGGCCTTAATAAAAAAATGAATTTGAAAAATACAAATTGAAAAAAATATTATTTTAATTAATTAGAAATGGAGAATGGAGAAAGTAATAACTATAACGCCTAAATCCTCGATGACTCGAGCTCAGAGAGGCGACGTAAAGAGAGCCAGAATTTAAAATTGAGCGAATTTATCAGTGCTCAGGCTCAGAACAGCCTGTTGTTAAAACACGATTTGCTTTAATGCAGTTACGTCGTCGTGAGTGCGAATGTCTTGTTATAAACCTCAATGGAGGAGGTGATTTGCACGTCAATGTTATTATTATCGACACGGGATGATTACGTTCACGTCTGAATTTGTAGGGACTATTGACATATTTGATTTTTTTAATACTTCAGTAGAAAATGACAGCATGTCGACTGCTGTGTTATGTTTTACAGTTTATATGTTTATGAGCACCCACTAGATCCACGATGCCGCCCAAAGCGATCCACACGTAGCCTAGCTACCTGCCTCAAATTCTCACTGAACTCCCGCGGTTTACTTCAACATGGCGCCAGCAGACATTTAGATGATACGTCTTTCACGTCACAGACACCGAGTTTTACAGCTTTTGAAGTAGTTTTTACCTCCAATCAAAGCTCCTTCAGTCAGTTGGATTTTCCGGCTGTGTGGTACATCTTCCTGTTACAAAACGCTGTGGCCTATCCCAGCAAACACGAGACATTGAGCCAATGCCATTGGTTCAATGTCTTTACCGAGAGATGTCCCGGGATACTGCTACCAAAAGCCAAAGAGTAGTAGCTGCTACATTTCATGTGAGCAGTCACCGTATTTTGCTTGTGGCTGCAGTATATGATTGTAATATCGCTCACCTATTCCAGCAGACGAGAACCATTGTAGGGCGTTGTCTGATGGTTGCCAGCATCCCATTTCCTGATCTGACAATCAATCGGATTTTTCACTTATAGAGCAGACCCACGCAGCTAATCTGAGACGTAGACCATATCATATTATAATTATGTCAGCGATACTCTAGAATCTCTGGTTATTTTTACAAGGTCAAATGAATTATCCACGAGTCCATTAGAGTCGACTGATTAAAGTCCAGGTCAATGTTGTTGTTTTTTCAAACATAAACATTTCATCTGCGTAAGCGGATGCCTTTGACGCAGTTGGTGATGGTGAGAAGCTTTTGGTGAAGCTTTTGATGGGTGATAACTTTACTATTCTGTTGATAGGGAATCGTAGTAATCTACAAGGGCCTTTAACATGTTTAAAGTGTGAGATCCTTTGTTTTTTTGTCTGGTATATAGTCCTAGTTGGGTGGGGTTCTAGCGCAGTCTGGGGCAATTCGAAAAGCCGCTAAATTTGTCATTTTCTCCCCATGTAATAGGCTGTAATTTTACCTCGTAGATCAAGCATCAAATACAGTAGTATGCAGACTTTTTTTGTGTTTTTTCTTGACGAACCCTAATGGTGACAGACGAGGTGATGATAGTAGCATGTCGAGGTGAGGTACTACATAGGGGTGTGTGCCACCCTTACCACCCACCATCACATCAACACTCACCATAAAATCATCATCGTTATGATTACATAAGATATGACCTGATTAACCCTTCAACCGCCAAATATTTTAATTTGAATTTTCACCCACTTGAAGTTGTGTCTCGCTGACGCGATCCACAACTTCAAGTGAGTGAAAATTATTCAAATTAGACAAAATGGAGGTCAGCCATTTTGAAATCTTGTTGATTGATGGTATCTTAAACATGTTCAAAAACTGTTATTCAATGTGCTAATAAAAAATGAAAACCGAATATACTCGGAATCGGCGGTTAAAGGGTTTTAACCCTTTACTTAGCCCTTCTGCTACTAGGGTCGTATATTATACGTTTTCACGCATGTTTCAGAACCAAATAAAAATTCATTTAAAATGATCATAATGTTTGTGTTTGATGCTTAGCTCATCAAATAACCCAATTTGCGATATGGCTATTTTCACAAATAAACATATCTTTCTTCATTTGAAGCTGCAAATTCCACTAACAATTCCAGATTTAAATGAATGAAAAATAGAAAGGAACAATTCAGTAAAACAAGGGTTAACGCTCGTCTGTTTGCTATAAATACTTCATCACATTTTCTGTACATAGATAAATATTCATAAGGTTTGAAAATCGTACAGTGAAACTTTTTCTCAGAAATATTTTATTTAAAAAATAAAATACGTTATCTTAATACTGCTGAATTTTTTCAATCGTTTTTTCGTCATTTGAAGCATGAATTGGAATGACAAAAAAAATCTCTATTTTCTAAAAATACATCTTCTAAATTGAATTATTTGACTGACTAAGCACCCGGCACAAACTATATTTATTATCCATTTCAGAGATATATTATTTTGCTTAAATCTGCTCAAACCGTATATATACGGGTGTAGCAGGACAACGGTTAACCATTTAAGCGCTGAGCACCACTCTACTCGATTTCAATACTTTTTTTATAACATCAACTCTCCGTTTTGATGAGATATATTGATGTTCAATTAGTAAGAATTGTAAAAGTTTTCAGCCGCTTGCAGTTGTGGGGATCGCGGTGGCAAACAAGTGGCGTTGACCCAATATTGGATTAATTTTGGGCAAATGTGGCAAGCGACAAAACTAATCCGTGGGTCGATCAAAAAACTTGGATGTATCTAAGTTATTTGGGTCGATGTAAAGGTAAAGACAGGAAATATTGACATCATCTGTCCGGTGGTCTGTCAGCAATTCGCTTTCATCTAGATATCTTGGAAACTGCTTACAATTTGCGTATTGGAACACTATTTTACCTGGTAAATGGTAACAGGGTGACCCATGGGAACCTCGACTGGGCATTTTCGTTACTGGAGCTCAGCCCATTTTATTAGTCAGACCATAGAGTTATTAACTCCATATAAAGCTCTTGGTCAGACTGATAATTTAGAATGTGTACGTTACGAGTCGTTTATGCGTCAGCCCCTGCGTATCTGTATGCGCTATATTTATGGCTTCAAGACGATTTACAATCCAGTTTATTAACTTATACAAGGCTATTAAGGTAATAACATGTTGAGATTATAGAAATATCCAAACGCATTGAGGCGACATATTAAAATTAATTATGAATTTTGATTTACTATCTCTGTTACTTGGTTTTGCGTTTTACTACAGTAGCAGACTGGTTATGTCTGGCCCTGCACACACTTTCTACGCCCTCTTTTTCCTTTCTCACCCAAAGTATTCCATCTTGCTGGCAGCCCCTACTGCCTCTCATTTTGACTTGTCAAAATAACCTGCTGCATACACCGCCTAGACTGGTTCATCTTTTAGTTGGCTGCTTCCATCAGTTACGTCATTTGTAAAATTCTTCTGAGAGACGGGTACTGGAACTAGCTATCAGCGGGTTGATCCGGCTGGCTTCTACAACAAACCCCAGACATTGACCAAATGCTGGGCAATGTTGGGCCAGCGTCGTAGACGGTGGACCAACATTGCCCAGCATTTGTCCAACATATTGTTTCTGTTGTGATCTACAACAGCATTCTCGCGGTTAAGGTGTCAGTCTGAGACTGTAACAACTGTAAAGTCTGCGGATGTAGCCACTTCGAAAGACAACAATTCCTACAAATTAGCCATTTAAAAATTGGTTGTGCTGATGTACAAGCAAATTATTGGACAAACCTCGTATCTCGTACTAAACTCTGTAATAAACCCGAATTAACCCAGTAAGGACTGATTTTGCACATTATTCTGAATCAAATTAACGCAAGACAAAATGGTGTAAGCCAATGCTATAATGACGTTGTGAGTCTTCATTTGATGCGCCTATATTTTACACACTGGTCTTTCATAAAAGCGAGGAGTGATTTTTATTCACCCTGAGGTGTGAATTGCGTGATTCTCATTCACCTTGGGGTGTAACTTGCGACAGGGATTCACACACAACCTGTAACCCGTCAGATTCTGACGTCTATATAGACGATCCTCGCACTGGAAGAGTATACATGTATAATCCATAACACAGGTATTCCAATGAAACAGAAAGAACTAACCAAGACATCTACACTGATTCTTGGTTTATATAAAAATATTTCAATGCTTTATGGGTTAACCCTTTAACCGCCAAATTATTCAATCTGAATTTTCACCCACTTGAAGTTGTGTCTCGCTGACGCGATCCACAACTTCAAGTGAGTGAAAATTATTCAGATTTGACAAAATGGATGTCTACTGTTTTCAAATATTGCTGATTGATGTCACATTTTATCTTTAACATGTTTCAAAGGTGGTACTTAATGTGCTAATAAAAAATGAAAACCCGAATATATGCGGCATCGGCGGTTAAATGGTTAACAGTGGTGTTCTAAGGGCATTAATTATAAAGTTCGCTCGTGAGAATGCAGAGATTAACAATTTGAAATAACACCGACATACGGTATATCTCTAACATGTCGATGCCCTCGACCTCTACAATTGATAGCAGGAGGTTTCAGACGGTAGCAGGATAAAGTCTTCAAAGATTCTGTGTCATAGATTAACGACCCTGAAAATACAAGTAATCAATTTTTACTATCAAGTATTTATTGTTAAGTGGAGTGAGTGTTCACCCTTTCCCTACTGGGGGGGGGGGGGGGAGACATATTAGCGAAGACAGCTTTTAGACAGAAGTCGCAAGATACGCTTTCTCTGCACTTCGGTCACAAAGGTTCGTACAACGAATTCGTAGAGTTCTTAGACATTTCCAAAACTTCCCACGAAACTTAGAACGGAAAACGAAGGGTTTTTTACGACTGCAAAAATGGGCCGCAATTTGCCAAAAATCGTTGGTACGGTACCTCCAATGTTTTCACCGCGCAGGGTAATACAATGAAGTTTTGGGGAGGGGGACTCATATAACATTGTTTTCACCGAGCTGCCATGGATTCAAAAGGGTTTCCGGTAACGTCACTGCGTTTTACAGAATTAAATAATTTCTGGAATTACATACCAGATAAAATGGCATACCGCTACAGTATTTTAATGTACTGCACTTCGTATTGGATGTTGCCATAATTTGGTCTGAAAACCTGAATTTAGACTATGTTGGTTCAATGTTGGTCAAGTGAACCTTATCTCTGGTGAATTATTTCTATTGGTGTTTTCGCGACAAACACGGGAGGTGATAATCCAATGCTGGATTAATGTTGGTCTATTGTCTTCGACTCTGGGGCAACAGTATGCCGTGAACGCCTCATGTTTGCTGTGTTCTTTCTTCACAACAAACACAATACACAAAGGCAATGTTGTTTTAATGTTGGCCCACAGTGTGTGAAGCGGGCCCAACCTTAATCCAACATTGTTCCAACTCCTCCTGTTTGAGTGGTTGTACGTACATCTGTGATTTTGAGTTAGGGCCTATCTGGAAGACATTTACAATTAAAGGGAGATCTCGTTGTCTGATGTCTGCCAGTAGGGAGCATCAGGTTACTGTGTACCGGGTGTTGATTGGCTGGTGGCAGGGCATACCAGGATCAAGTCACGGGGGCAAAAAAGTGCCTGTGAAAAACGATGCAAATTAGGAGCAAATTACTTTCGTCCAGACTTGGTGTGGAGGGGGAAAGAACGCTTGGAACAGAAAACTGTGACGTAAAACGTCTACTTCTCTTTTCTGTTTCAATCATGGGTACCAACTAAATGTTTCACTCGTATCGAATGCGTATTTATTGCATGGGTGGCTCTGGGTGCTACTGGGTGTGACCAAATTAAATGCCTTACACCACGAGTGAATGATACGCCCTGTTCTGCACTTTTAGCGCGGGGACCGCGGTCCCCGCACCGAAAGAATTAAAATATTTAAAATCGCCGTATAGACCCATAACATAGGTATTCAAATGAAGCGGAATAAACTAACTAAGACATTAATTATGATTTCAAATGAAAAAACCCCTTTAGTCCCATAGCTTATACCAAATTATTTCAGCGCTTTAAGGGCTAAACAGTGCAAGGCGCCATACACGGTTTATAGTCTGATATCAAGCCCGGGACTAATCAAACGACTTTTACGTCACCGGACCTGTTCATTCCAGTGCCATTTCAACTCCCTGGGGAGCGTACATACGCTGCTGTTATTTTGCGTGGGGAATCGGTGTACGCATTATCATCTCTGCTCTTGTCATGTATTTATTTACACCTGAGTAAAGTGAGGCACGCGATGGTTCAGTGCCTTGAAACTCTTAGCAGCACAAGGATACGTTCGAGCCGTGGTGGCTCATCGGGCTCGGCTATGGATCTTAATGTATCGAATGCACTATTAAGTCTCTTATATTACACATTGCTGCCCACCGAAAGCCCTGGTCTTTCAATGACGTTACAGGGGTTCTAGCATCTCCTTGGTCCTAGCCATCATTTACATTAAGGCTATCTTCGGGTCGTTTAATTAAGCAGCTAATGTTATTGTTTGAGGAAAAACCAATAACTCACTTGCCCTCTGTCACGAACTGCATTGTAAATCCAACAGCAGATGTGATGTCCGAAAACATGACCTTACAAACAGTATGGACCTGGAAGATTTAGAGACGGAGATCTCTTGGGCGCAGTGCTCTTTTCATGACCACTCGGCATACTCTAACAATTTTTCTAAGAAGTTAGTGCTCATTCGTTTTTAGTTACAAATTACTTTTTAATTATCCTCATATTACGTGTGTCCAGGTTTTTCCGCCTTTGTTAGCTCATCCGGCCTTTAGGCTTAGATGAGCTTATGCCATCGAGTTGCGTCTGTCGTCTGTTGTCTGTCGTCTGTCCACAATTCACAAGAAATGCTTCTCCTCCCTCAATTCTTATCCGATTTCAATTCCGTCTGGTTTGTTTGAAAGAGCTCATGCATGTGCATAGAATTGCCTCATGGATTTCAGAAATTTTACTTCGTAATTAACTTACCCTCATTAAGGATGAGCTTCTGTGTCATTGACACTCCGGTTTATTCCTGTACTTGTAGTATAGTTGATGATTGTGGTTTTGATGTCCGTTTATTTTCTGTTTTTAAAGCGATATACAGCTTACTCAATGAATGCTAGCATGTAGTGAGTGCCAACAGTTGTCTGTTTTTCCATAAGGAGCGTATTCCTCCAAAGTCTAACCCTTTAACCCTTTCAGTGCGGGGACCGACTTTAGATCTCAGAATCATTACGTCAGATTCTGACGTCTCAATTCGATTCCCGCACTGAAAGAGTAAAATATTTATGAGTGTAGACCCATAACAGATATCATAGGTATCCAAATGACGCGGAATGAACTAACTAAGACATTTATGATAATTTCAAATATCTTGATTTGCATACAAATACATACATACATACATACGATTCATTTTTTACATACATACATTTCCGCGCTTTAAGGTTCAAGCACCCTGGTCCCATTTATTCACCACATGGCATATTGAATACCATTATTTGAGTGAAAAAGGTTAAATTCATCACAATAAAGACGGTTTGTGCTTCATTTAGGGATATTATATTTTAGTACTTCATAAAGTTGAGGACATTTTTATCCAAGTGGTTGACAATTTAAATTATTTAACTTAGCAGGAATAAGTTGAATAAAAATGAGAATGAAGATCTGGGGGCTGGGAGTGTTAACCCTTTTCCTGCTAAGTTAAATAATTTTAATTTTAAACCACTTGAGGTTGTTTCTCGCTACCGCGATCCACAACCTCAAGTGGTTGAAAATTACTTATATTTTGTTTAATTAGAGACCGAACAATTACAAATATTATTGTTTAAACAGTCATTTCATTCTCAATGCCAATGGTTTAATTGGTTAATAAAACGGATTAAAAACGACAATTGTCGTGATTCGCAGACAAAGGGTTAATAAATACTTTTCTGGATCTGAGTTATTTGATCGTGGTATCGTCTCCTTGGATATGAAAGGGTGTATCTGCCACTTTGCAAAGTGGCAGATACACCCTTTCATATCCAAGTGGGCGATATGTTGTCACACGGATTGAGTGAGGAATCCCGTCTTGTATAAATGGGTTTGTTTGTGAGCGTAGATGGAGATATGCCAGGCTAAGTGTGCGTGGTCGTGCTACTTACAGTGAAAACAAGACAGGTATGATGTAGCAAGTGTCTAGAGGCTAGAATATCAACAGAGATTCCACTGGCTGGGGTCTCAACATGGAGAGGGGAAATCAGGGGCAGCGTGCCAAAAAAAATGTGTAATAAAAATGTCCTGTGCTGAAATGTTAAGAAATAGCGATATTTTAAAACAAATATTGTTGTTTTAAAATGGTGAGGTGAAGCTTAAGTGTATTATTATCCACAATACAATTCAATCTAATATTCCATTGAATCCTATAATAAAGTCAATCCATGGTGGTTGATTTTATTTGAACAACAATTGTGCTATTTAAAAATGATATTAGTGATGTGAGGCTGACGGGGTATTTTTAAAATAATTCAATGCAACTCAATATAATAATTGATTTAATTTATGTAGCGTATTGCACTTAATTTGATCATGTTTGTGGAGGAAAATCAAACCATCTGAATGAGTACCACGTCCCATGTGGGCACACTGCGACGTTGACCCAACATTGCAACAAGATAGTCTCAATGTGTTGTATTGTGCAGCTCCTGGAGATGAGTGTGTAGATGATGGTGGTGGTGGTGTGTGTATGTAGTCCCGCGGCTTACTTTCAACATCTCAAGACGGCTTGTTTTCCTAGTGTCTTATAGAAGGAGTCGAGTTCCAACACACTGTGAGCTCTTTAGATACGGAAATATTGCTCATCTTATCACTCCGCTGGCGTAATGGATCAGAAAAAATCCCAAATCTAATGAGGGAGAGCGGAAGAAAAGCATTTAGGAAAAAAATCATTGAAACTATTTTGGGAATAGTTAATGAGGGCGACGAGATAAAAAAAATATTGGACTAATTTCTTGAAAAGTTAATGAGGGCGACGGAATAAAAAATAATTGATCTATTTTAAAAAAAGTTAATGATGGCGACGAGTAAAACAAGCCAAAAAAACATAGCTGAAAAATGTTTTTTTTATCTCCTGAAATTGACTTTTTTTTCGGAATGTTTTTTTTATCCCCGAAACACTTTTTTTTCTGAAATCGGCAACAATCCAATGTGCGCGCTGGGCAGAAAACAAAAACAAAAAAACACATGTTTTTTTTGTAATACGCGGTCCAAATCTAATGCGCGCGCTCATAAAAAAAACAGGAAAAATTATTGTGGCCGTATGTTATACAAAACGTTTTCATGGACGTAAATTTTTATTCTTTCAGCCAGTTTATTACCTTACTTTTCGATACCATAAGTGAACGATACGTCAATAATCTTTGAAAAAACTCATTTGCTCTCGATGGTTTGTATACAAATATTTGAGCGCTTTAGGGGTTAAAACACCATTGATCATCCTAAGAATAAATAGAGGTGTTTTTGGTGTATTGTGTTTAGTGACTAAACACAGGTAGTCCTACCTGGGTATCATTACGGCCGCCTTCTAGGTTCAGTAGTACCGGGGTATGTAGTTTCTAGGTATCATTGCTACCCTAGGGCTACATAGAATGACTTGCACTATATAACCTTGTGTTTGTTAAAACCAATGAACTTGCCGTGAAACTATTCTATCTGACAGAAGACGATGGTATTACATTTGACTGGCGTTTTTCGTGGCCCAACGCTATTCAAAATAAATATTTTGAAAGAAAGAGACGGTAGAATCATACATAAATGCAGGATATTAACCCTTTCAAGCCTGAATTATCGACTTGTAGTGGATGAAGATGACTTGATGTGGTTTAAAAAGTAAAGAAAATTGCCATGGTAAAATTGTATTGGTAAACCAGTTTCATGGAAATTTTCTTTCTAAAACCCTTAGTTGTCGGAAAATTAAGTCTATTTTCAGGGATGTAAAACGATGCTTTAATGCATCGTGAGGGCTTAAAGGGTTAATTAAGAACTGCAACTGAAACAGTTTTCCCACAGATAAAAAAACCTGTCAAGAATGATGTGACTTTTCGTTTTGCTAATCGCAGAAATCTATGACCTTGTATGGCATTGGGGCATTGGGTTGCATTGCCACTGGGGAGGTTTTCTCTAAAAAATCTGACTAAAAATTTCAGTCTGCTCTGCCAAAAGATATACCTGGCTGGTTATTACAGAGGTTGCAGCTGATACATCTGCAACAGTGGCACCAACAGTAGACCAACAACAGCTATATCAGGGAAAGCATGAGCGCTAGCGCTATTGCTAGCAGTAGCAAACCATCGACAACAGCATCTGCATAAAGAGGACCCGTAAGAGAAGCAGCAGCAGCCGACTGAGGGATGAGGCTGAGCTGCTGCAGCAGGTTTCTTGCATCACTATCAGGCGCTCGTTGCATCTCACACCTCTCTGTGCCATTTGGGCGCTGATTACGCTCTCTGGCCATGGTTTATATGTGGCCATGAGGTGGGTCGCCGGCACCAACACAATCTAAACAGTGGTGATAAACAGGCAAACCGATGGCTGTACACCAGCTCCCGAACTGCGAGGAACGATCACCCAACGTTGTCTTGATGTTGGGACAGCATCAGAGATGCTGTCCCAACATCCAGACAACGTAGGGCCAGTATCCTTATCGTCTGTAAGAGAACGAGCAGGAGAGTCTGCAATGGCTGATAATCACAACCAGAACACTGCAACACGCACAAATGTTTACCTTCCACCCTGCAAACTTTCCGACATGTTCATTACCTCGGACTTGGTGGCAGTTCCATTACCCGGCGTAAAAACTCTTGCGTGGTTGTTGGTGCTGGTGGTACAGGTGCAAAGATGGAACAAGTTAACTGTCCGCCGGCAGTTTGGTTTGACGCCCCAGAACATCTTCTTTTAACTGATTGTTGGCCGTACAGATCCAGTGATTTTAAACATTCCCTTGAATCATTCGTATTATATGGTTCTATGCTGCTAACATTGTAGCACATACAAATTCTCACATCAAGCCAAATCATCTGGATTAACATAAACATGGTAGCAATCGCAGAATTGTGAATAAGAATGCCATAGAAGCGTAGGCGAGGCATTGTTTTTCAGAAATATAAGTAACTTTAGCATATCCAGATTCCCAATAAATTTAAATAAAAAAAATGTTATTTTAACAGTTATATAACTGACAAACAAACGGAAATATATTTTACACGACCTAATAAATGAGTGCATGCTATAGTTATAGGCCTATATCAGGGATATGGTGTTTGTTTCTTCTCAGTGTTACACAGATAACAATAACTATCATCTGTTACCTCTGTGCTCCATAGCTTATACTCAATGTCATTATATCTAATCTAGACATGAAAATAAGACCAGAAAAAAGAACTCACCAGAGGTGAGAAAGGTGCTATTAAATGTGGACCTTGTGACCTGCAGATTCTTTCATGTGGTGTGTCTTTAGTACATCGACTATCTATATTGTGTAGTGGAATACCGAGCAGTACTTTTTTACCTCTCGTTCCTGGATAACCTAGATTTACAGTAGCACTTGAGCAGACAGACTGACTACTCAAAAAACGTCAAAATAAGATGATATACATATCAAATGCGGGTTATCTCTAGTTCAATACCTTTATATTGTTTAATAGAGAGTATAAAATGATACCATTGATGTCGTTAGCTTTTCAAATAAATACAATGTTGATAATTATTAGGTGTATGATGGGAACGAGTTGCGATTAAAATTTGTTCATGCTTATTTAAAATAAATTAAATAAATTGTATTATGTGTCTAATCAGAAAAGCATCTCTGGTATATTGGAGAAAGGTTGCGATTTATTAGCTTCGTTTATGCAAAAATATACTTTTGTTATTACTTATTACTTAAATTGAATAAGTGTAAAGAGGTGTAAGTTACAGACATTGCTTTTAATAGTTGAAATATGTCAAAAAATGCAGCTGAGTTAGCCGTGACATTTGACAGTTTATCTTTGGTATAATTTTTTGGCAATCTTACGTACATGGTTTTCACTGTGCTTCGTGCATACCTCAAATCCTGGATCTATTATGCTCACAAGATGCCGCGCCATAAATATTTACATAATATCCAGTCATAATAATTTTACAGGGCTTTAACCATTCACCTCATAATGACAAATATATAACATATTTTGAAAATAATGACTTCAATGCCACTGCTCATTAAATACAGAACGTTGGGAGCTCCAAATTGCCATTATTACACTTCCAAGAGTATTTGTTAAAAATGGGAGTGGCATTGGCGAACTACGGAATCGCGCCAATAATTCACATCTCGCAATGGGTAAAATGGGTAAAATATTATGACAACTTTTCTGAACAGATAAATATTTAATAAGTCTCAGACATTCATTATGTTTGGCATAAATATTTAAAACAAAGGGTTTATCTTGTTATTTACTGGAGTATACACAGGGTTCATAATCATGATAATTATGAAGTTACGGTAACATATTTAATCTACCTACCTTATCACAGATGACAGACATTATTACTCCATGTAATGAAATGCAAATACTTTACTTGGTTTTACGAAAACTAGTGATATTTTATAATAGTATTTTAGTATGTAACTTTAATGTAGAAGGCAGCTGCACATGCGTTCATGTTTGAAAGTGCGCATCGTGCAGACAATGTTCACAATGTCAACAGAAATTAATATATAACAGGGTTGAAATTATTGCACCAATCCCATTACCAAGCACGCAAAGCATGTATACATTCTAGTATTTTTATGCAATTTGAACTATTTCTGTGATACATGTCTATTTTTATTGCACATAGTCTAACCTTGGTCTAACTATGCTTTTACGTGCAAATAATAAGAGCCTGTAATTTCACGTATTTGTCCGTATTTGTTTGCAGGCGGAGGGAGCAGAAGCTGTGACGGACGACACGTGTGACTTTCAGTGTCAGACCGCATGGGTGAGTCTACATATATATATATATTCTGTATACTTGTCACGCTGCAAAGGGTGGTATCTGCTACTTTACCAAGTAGCACATACCACCCTTTGCTTCCAGGATGACGAATCACCTGTCCGGTAAGTTGTGCACTGATCAACATTGTCACAGAAGAACATTTTCTGCTTCGGAACCGTTCAAAAGTTTCTTATTTCTTATTTCTATTACAAAATTTTACATAATTTGTTCATAGTTTGATCAAAAAGGTTGTCTACCTATTTTAAAATGCAATTTCATGTAACATTATTTATTTAACTATGTGACATCGATGATAGATCCAGTATTATGTAAGAGGATGGAGTGTATGTCACATTTTTGTCTGAATAAGAAGGTTTGCATGGAAATATAAGATTGTCACCTGATAAAGTCATCTTACGTCCACCACGCCCCCTGGATTTGCTCCTGAACATTATATTAGCAATGAAGAGCAATGAAGTCCAGAAAACACGTTGATGCAATTTTGTTTTAATGTTGGGCCAACGTCACATTACCGCAGATCCTCCGCTCCTTTCACAGCAAACACAAAACATTTGTACATATAAACAGTGAACGAGAACATATAACAACGTTATGCGAATTTTAAACAAATATTTTGTGTTTACTGGGATGTCCGGACTCGATTTCACTAATTAGCAAGACTGAAAATAAGTCGAGCTTAAATGCGATGATTTTGGAAAGCTTTAGATAGTCCATGTGGTTAAGACCAACATAATAAATATTTTTAATAATTAAACGGTCAAGCTGGACTACACACTTTGTCGAGGAAACTCTCGACCTTTCACTGGTGAGAAAATGCCCAGAACACCACTCTTCACACATTTTCCTGGTATTTCAATGCAAAGTGCACCGTTCTTAATCGGACAAGAGCAGAAGTGATTTAATTGCAGTCCTGAACACGCCAGCTGGCGGCTTGGTATTCTCTGAGGCGTGCAGATGCTTCCGTCCATCTCTGAACATAAGTAGTGATTTGAGGGCTAACTCCACACGTCTTCAGTGACTCTCCTAACACCTATTTATTCATTCACATTTTTATTCACTTTGAGATGGGAATTGCGGCAGGGAATTGCTGCCGCAATTCCCATCTCAAAGTGAATAAAAATGACCTGATTTTATGAAATACCCGAGTGTGATATCTCCAAAGAAAGATCACAACATTCTTACTGTGACCGTAAAGATAATTTACATTAAAAATCAATACATTTTATTCAGAAATAACATTGGTGACGATAGAACTTTTATTGCTGAATTGTTGTTTCATTTGAAGCTAACACAATTTTCATTGTCAAATATATTAAAAATAGGCACCTCGAAATTTAAAGCGACATTAAATCAGGCCAAAAATCATCCAAAAGCCAAAATCATATTTTTGCTTCTTAAAATGTTCATAATATGCGAACATGTCCATAGACTATAATTTTGTTAAATTAGAAGTCTGTTAAATTTTGGTATGCTGTGGCAACGTAAAAAGTGTGCCGAAAGCCCCATTTATCAGTTATTCCCGTATTTCTTATTTTGGACATGCATGTCCGTAATTTAATCTCGTCCTTATTTCCCGCTTGTAAACGCGCAACACAAAATTTAAAAATCATACGCAATTTTCTTTTTACACAGTTCAACATGGACATGTTGACATATTAATATGGACATATCAAGAAGCCAAAATAAAAATGATAAGTTTGGCCTGATTGTGTCGCTTTAATTATTTGATTTAAAGTTTTTTTCATCAATGTCAGTGTCATTTATTTGGTAACTTTCTTTTAGACGTCTATATATAGGGCTGTAGCAGTAGAAGGGTTAATGAGGTACTCTGCCTGCCTCGGGCTTCTAGCCCAGGTAACAGTTGTGGTCGTTTTGTTGATTTATCCCGACCAGTAAACGGCCACAGCTGACTGATTGACTGCTAGAACGCCGGCACAGATTGTTAAAACAAGAGTACCGAACCTGCTTATCCCAGTAAACAAGAGACATTGAACCGATGCTGTTTTAATGTTGGGCCAGCGTCGCCCAACATTAAAACAGCATTGGTTCAATGTCTCTTGTTTGCTGGGATAGTGGACCCGGTCCAAAAATACTAGAATGTATGTGGAATGTTAGCCCCAAAAAACACAATTTAGCTTCTGACTTTACTACACACATAAATTAATATCGTATATGAAATGCATTTTCATTCACAGCCAGCGATGAATCATTTCAGCACTGCCCGGCTTGTTGTGGATCATTTGACTATTATTTCCAGTACCGAGAAGGTTATACTAAGAGTAAGGTACTCCATATTTCTTCTGGATCCTGCCACACCCTTCTTGACCTTCGTTACGTAGCTTCTTTGCTTTGAACATTCCACGGGCCTTTGATCCTTGTTTAAATAGTCCTACACGAGAACGACAATTATCTAAAACACAAACTTCATTAAATAAGAGTTTCACTTATGTTCGACTGCTACATCAACTTTTCTAGCTTCTGTAACTGGTTATCACTATTTAATTTGAGTTAGTTTTTATGAACCTCATGCACATTCTTATTATGCATTTTCGTTAAATTCCTGGCTGTTGTTTTATAACTTTTCTAACTGTCTTCTTTCTAACTTTTCTAACTGTCTTCCCATCACGGATTGAATAGTGTTGATGACTATTTTAGGACATTATACATACGTGGAATTGACCTCCATTGAGACGGGTCCGTGTCACAGGGGGACCATATGATAGGACCTACGTGAGGCGGAGGCCGCTATAAGTTTCACCCAGAACAAGCTTTGTTTTCTTGATATAAACTTTTTAGTTTTACTAACTTTTTAGCTCTACGATTTAGCGAACATTTTTAAATAAAAACTCCTAACCCTTCCCATTTCCAGGACCAGTATTCTCAAATCGTTTGACCCCGGTATTGGGACAATGCCTGGCGTCTTGAGAATATCGCCTTTGCTCAAAGCATATGTACTTTAGATGATTTGTATCATCTCTTCGCAAGCAACAACTAAGATGATTGATAACTCATTTATCTTTCTCAGGACGACACACGATGAAGCTCACGGGGTCGACAGCGGAGCCTCTGTTACCGCGAGTTAGCATACTTGATATGACCTCAGACTGTCAGGATTCGAATTTCGAAACCTGTATCTGGGATGCAGTGTTATCTGATTCATATCACCATCCTCTAGATGTTTTCCTGGTCCAGGTTATTAGCCTGTATGTGCACACAGGTGGCCCAAAGCCCCGTTCATTCATTCATTTATATTGGCAAAGGAACAGAATCGAATGACGAAATGGTCGAACCGTGCTTTACAGTGGAAAACTGTGCATATCACCACAATCCGTAAAGTCGACCTTGAATTGAAGGCTCGAGTGTCAAAACCATCGGCTGACGAAGTAGTTGTGAGTCATTTAGTCAAGTGTCCACTTACTCTGTTCACCCTCAACAGTACTGGTGGTCCTCTACAAGTACCTGAAGATCCACATGCCCCACCACCACGAGCATTCAACCAACGCTGGATCAGAGTTGGCCAACGTAGAAGACGTTGGCCAACATTGATCCAGCGTTGGTGTTTTTTTTTAGATATGTCCTAGCATCACATGGATACGATCAGATAACAGTCCGTTCACGTGTGGAGGTGCTTCATAGAGTAACTCTGAGTGATTACTCAATAGCAGATCTGTCATGGCACTTCTATTCTGAAGTATTCCTTACTTGTGGGTGTAAATATGGCTTAACGTGTCAGTGCGGCTGACTTGTATGCTGTGTATGGATCAACATAAACCCAGGGATAGCATTATGTATGCAATGCAAACTCACATCTCTGGATAATGCCATGTCTGGAGGTTTATGGTGAACCTGAAGCGAGAATTATACTCTATTTTGTACAATGATGTTATGTACATATCACACTAAGAATAAGGAAGGATAATTATATCCCTATGTGTCAAACAACCCCCACTTGTTTTCACAGGTACAGTGCTGCTACCATACCTGCCTGGCATTTCAATCTCGCAACCTCGCAATTCAGTTTGCAAATACATGTATTTAATATTGTTTTGCACATTATCTATATTCTACCTTTATGAGCCGAGTTGTTTCTTTTCCTGTCACTTGAAGCTGGAACTCATTAGGTAATTTTCAGATTTCTATATTCAACTGAAAATAAACAGCACTGGTTTGATCGGTTTACAGTGTCTAGTTTCTATTTGTTGATATCATAGATGTATTTGTGTTCCCCACACTCAATAGACTCAACACTCAACACTTTGCTCGCCCAATTCTCTCATTTATTTTTTCACCTACATGAGTTTAAATGTGTTAAAATTACTAATATTTTTTTTCATTTGAGACTACATATTTGCAAATATTATTGTATCGAGCTGTTGAGTACAATTTCAATGACATAGGCTTAACCTGCTGATAAAATGGATCAAAATGGATTATATTGATGATCAGGGCTGAAGGGGTTAACGAATGATAATAAGTTTAGGTTGTTGAACAGCTGCAGCTGGTATACTAAGTGTTAACATCATGTCGTGGAAGGTGGACTACATAGAGTGAACACTTGAGGATGGAATGTAAGGTGTTTAGAGCAGGGGGTAGGGATGAACATCGCTGACCGGTGGTTGATCCATTCACAGCTGTTGAGGTCACCAGGATCACTAACCATGGTAACAGCTGACCCATCATCTCATCAATTAGCACCACCTTCAGCTGACAATCCAAACGTTTAGGTGGTAGACCCAGCACTATACCCAGCAAGCATGGAACATTGAACCAATGCTGGTCTAATGTTGACCCAGCGTCGCAGACGTTGGGTTAACATCAAACCATCATTGGTTAATGTATCGTGTTTCCCGGAATATGCATGATAGATATGGCTCCTGTAAAAATACATCCAAATATGACAGGGTCGTGATGCGATATTGCCATCTATAATATTAATATAGCTGCTAATAGTAATGCTGCTGCCCTAGTAATCAAAGTGTGCGTACTGTGATCCCTGATCTACTGATCATAATGCTGAACTGCAAGTCAAGCATTAGTAACTGGTTACTTGAAAAGTAAGCAGTTACTGCTGTTAGTCTTGTAGTGCAGACTTACCACCTTTGGGGTTTAAGCGCTGCTATGGTTACAATATCCGTGATAACTGTAGAGGAAAATACTATATAGTGACTTTATAAAATACCATCGCTTTAATCACTGAAATTGATCGATGTAGCTGGAGAAAGTTTCTGTAAGACAAATATTGCTACTACAAAAGTACCATTAGCCCCGGCCATGAATCGGTATTGTCATAAATGAGCTGTACGCGTGCATGACAGAAATACGAACGCTTTGTGTTTTTGTTATCATCTTTCTAGAAGGTCCAAAATGACTATATATAGAAAGAAACAAAATAAAATCAAAACGTTCACGGAGAGAATCATTCCTGTTTCACGTTTAAAAAATGTGTGTAAGTATATGCACCCATTTCTCATTGCTTACAGTATTTGTTGAACAAAACGTTTGCTTCAGCAATCCCGGCCCCTGGATGATGTACCTGATCTGAGCCTTTCCGCCCTAGGCCCTCATGCTATGCCCTCACGATATGCCTTCATGTCTTGCCCTGATGTCTTGCCGGCATGCTTGACAGGATGGATGTTGCGGTCTTTGGATGAGAAAATATACGGCCTGGAGTGCCTGCCTGTCTGCCACGGCGATCAGCTCAGTGATCTGG
>OZ024907.1:23818975-23923975 GCA_964017125.1 Flabesymbios commensalis | reverse complement strand
AAAATGTAGAATATACCAATGTACTGATGCCGTTGCGGTTCCTTACACTTTAACTGCAAAACTATCGAATTGACAATTTTAGTCACTTTGGTTTAAATCTCCATTCGCGACAAACAAAATTAAAGTGACTTAAAATTATATAGATATGTCCAATCGGTAGCCTAGTGTTATTTCCTGCTGGTCGAATACAAATTTCAATCTACAAAATGTACAATTTGATGTGCAGAAATAATAATATAAACGATTACAATGGTGATTTAGCACTCAAATGGTAAACGCTGTATAGCTAATAGTGAGTGAGTGTATCCCAAGAAAACAATAGACGTTCACCCAATTTTAGGTTGATGCTGGGTCGACGTCGTAGACAGCGGCCCAGCATCAATCTAAAACTGGGTGAACGTCTGGTGTTTGTTGGGTCCTGGTTCAGGTGGAGCCTCGCTATATCCCACAAACACAGGACATCAGCCCGATTCTGGATCAATGCTAGTAAACCGTCTGCGACACTGGCCCAACATTGACCCACTAATGGGTGGATGTCTAGTTCTTGCTGGATAACCTGTGGGGATTGTCTGTACCAGCACAACGCAATCCCTGGATTAGTCCAGTCTGGATCACTGCACAAAATGAAGGACCTGTCGACTCCGGTACGGAAACAGAGTTTGTATATTATTGGGCGTAAATGCAGAACACAGGCGCTTGTCGAAAAGTAGAAGAAGATGATTTGTGTGCCTTTCTCTGATTAGCACCACGCTGAACATGATAACTAGATAGCGTGAAGATCTGCCACTGTCAACACGCCACCAGTTAGAATCATCACAAACCAATTTACCTTATGCATACATGACGCGTAGGGTTTGCAAATCTAATTAGAAGGCGATGATTAGTTCCCGATTCATTGTATATTATGTGTCAAAGCCCATCAATATTTTTACTGTTAAGAGTATAAACGAAATGAATAATAATAAGTGACTTTCGCAGCTCAGTAGTACGATAGGCCGTTTTTTGCACATTCTGGCATATCGCGAGGAAAGGAGCTTATTAAATGACATGTGAGGTGCAGTATCCTAGACACCATTGCATACTCCATACTGTTTAACTATTTAGAACATTGTATTTGCACAACCACGATGACAAACATTGGGCCCGAGTCGAGTGAGCCATTGGAGCCGACCGGATAACCAATTAACATTAGTATAACTCAATATATCACATATGACATTGCAATCCAAACCATTGAAAAGTACATTAAAATCGAATTCAATGCAACTGAAGCGCAGAGCCCAGTCATGAGTTTCTGGATGTTGAAAGGGACTAGCCCACCATCTAGTTTTAGTCATGATTGTAAAACAAATTGACTAGTACAATAACAGTTGGTGCATTTATTTCTCTTTGTTAAAATATCATTAGATTGAAGTATTTTGGCAATAAAAGTTGAAATGCAATAATTGCAAATGGACCTCCACTACTCCCTTCAACTTTACGGTACGTGTCCGAAGTAACTTCAATTATCAGTGCTTTATCTATGCGCGACCCATGCGCGTTATTGTTACACCCAAACGGAATCGAAGCTATCCGTGCTACTTTGTTTCCGCTTCACATAAGTATCTTGCAACCGCATCATTTTTTTTACTGTGTTTTTATTTTAAATAGTGTGTAAAATAGAGATAATCTCATCAACAAACAAGTCCGCTATGGCCTTTTTATTTCCCTCACGACGTGAATCGTCCGGGCAATTCGCATCAAATAAAAATGAAAAAAACACTTTTTCGAACTTCCAAGTCTTTTACCGCGGAGATTAATGCGGTATCTATAAATAGGGTTACTCTGCGACAAGAAGACGTCTCACCAGCGCACATGTTCTTTCATGTGACGGATATTTTGGCAGCAAAATGATTAATCCCATATCAGCATATCCGTCTGCATTCTCCACAAAATAAGACGTTCTCCGGAATATGCAAGGATTATTTTCACAAGTAGAGCTCATCAGGGCGGGTCTACTTGTGCTGTGTAAAGTCAAAAATCCGTAACTGTTCACTTGAAAGGTGAACAGTTACTGCCTTTTGGATTTACACGGCAAAATTGTAGATCCCTGCATGGGGTCAACGTAAACTCATGAACAGCAAGGGACTGGTCCAATATCGGGTCAATGTTGGACCAACGCCATTGACATTAGCCCAACAGTGATCCAGCTTTGCTTTAGGGTCCTGTACTATCCGTTAAGCTTTACATACCCATCCATCAATAATGTCATATTGTGATCCCAAGTCGGCAATGTGAACATGGATAACGTCACTTAACGCTTTGTGTCACGTATTTGTTTAATTATGCAATAATTACTTTACAAATACTGTCTTTATGGCGCCATGTGAGAAAAGTAAACAAACTGCGTACTATATAGTAATCTAAGAGATCGATACAACATGGAACGATTAATTACATGTTCAACTTTTACTAAGCAAATTCTCATTAATCTCTTATATAATGCATAGCCTGCTATACACTCGCCTATATTTACTCACATTGGCTATTCAAATGTCTTTTCAGTTTCATCTACGCCTTGCGAATGACTTGAATTAAAAAAAAGACAATTATTGATACCATATATTTTAGAAGTTTTGGCTTCAAATACGTACAGGGTACACATGGTACATTTGTGCAGTTACACGCAAGGCCTATTATGTGCACAATTATCGGCACACAGAGATTCAATCGGTGGTCGTTACTAAAATCCTACACCATCAATGTACCACCAGAATGATCTAAATAATTAAGTGAACTGTTTTGATAATTATTATGATATCATACTTTTGAACTTGACCTCATAGCTGTTCCGCCGACCCGGGGGGGGGGGGGGGGCATGCTAGTGTGGTGACAATCTGATAAAGCGACCACGCCTGCCTGTCTGTGAATCCCATCAGTCTGATATATCATGTATATCAGCAGACATCACGAGATTAAACATGTTAAAGGTGATCTATCACTCTTTATATGGTATGAATAATTATGTCCTTATATGGGGTGATTAGCTATCACGTGACCCTCTCAGAGGGTCACATGATAGCCAATCACCCCATATAAAGAAGCACTTGTGCCCCATCTTTTGGCAACTTAGGTTTATTTGTCACAAATTTATTCATACTATATAAGGGGTGATAGATCACCTTTAACATTACTAGCAGTATTATTCTATACTTTATCAAAAAAAGAACTGTCAACTGTTAAGTTACAATACGTACCCATACTCTTACAAAGCAAACTGAACTATACAATATCATAATATGATATTAGTCCTAGGAATCATTTTTCATACGCATGTGTATTAGTACATTTCAAGGTGAAACTAGTTTTCAGTGGATGAGATTTAAAAATAATTTTCTTTAATTTTTACAAACCGAAGTAATTTTCACTCACTTGAAGCGAGACACAGCTTCAAGTGAGTGAAAATTGCATTCAAGTAATTCAATGGTCAACCTCGCGGCCTGTGGTGCAAATTTGAACCAATATTGGCTTAACTTCTGGGATTCCACGGATCATTTATATTATTACAGTCTAGTCAGTTGCCAATGTAGAAAGTCGAGTCAAGAAACACAAGCTCTGCCTGGTCGCCTCGGCTCATGTCAGCATTTCAACCCACTTGATGGAAGCTTAAAAGCAATACCTTTCATAATTGATGTTATTGGGGTAAGCGCTCCCATCTGCTGTAAAATACACCACTTGTCTTCTTTTGCTTATGGCTTTCCTTCTATCTGGAATCTGGATTATGTTAAATTCCTACATTTCTAACGAGAACTGTTATGCAGGACATCATGATCGCTACATCTACATATTGTCCAGAAAACAACAATAATTGTGTAGGGCCTACACACTGCATTTGTTTTGATAATATTGTGAACGTTGTTAATACGTGTTATACATGTATCTTTAATCATGTTTATCGAATATTTTGTAACGAATATCAACCAAACTCTAATGTTTGAACAGATTCGACCCAAATTTCAGAGAGTGCGAGTCACAAATGCTAAATATTGTTTTTGTTTTGGCAGGCAGGTTGGAGTTGTATATCTTTTTATAAAATAGCATAATAATTATTGAACAGTCAATGCGATACCATTTATTTTTAAATCATGTTAATAGCTTGTTATCTTATTTCGACAGCATACAGGCAAAATCACAGATACTGGAGAAAACACACCTTGTTGTTGTTATGTATTGATCAACACTGGAAGGTGGCGCAACATTGAAACAGTTGGTTTCAACCAGCAAACACCACACGTTGAATCAATGTTGGACTGACGTTGTAGACGGTGGGCCAGCATTGAACAAACATTGGTGCAGCGTGTCGTGTTTGTTGGTTTACCTGACTATACCATGTTTACCAGGGCAACATTTAACCAGCAGACACGAGACGCTGGCCTAATGTTGTTTTGATGCTGGTTCATGGTCTACGACGTGCCATCCTTAAACCAACAGTGTATGAGCCTCTGAATTGTGTGTACTGCGTACCGATCCTCATACGTTTATATGCCTCGGCTGTGAAATACGCCCCCAAAATATGATGGATTATGATAAGTTATCATACAGAGGTAGGCCTACACAAGATGCTAGGCCGTGGTTGATTCATTGTTGGACGATGTCTGGATATATATGAAAAGCTTACATTTACAGGTACACAGGCTGTCTGCATGACTTTATCCCTGGGGGTTACTTGATTTTCATCACGGTGACACCCACTATGGCAAAGACAAACAGAAGTAAGTAAGCAGATACTTGTGTTTGTCTTTGCGGTGCGCTATGGTATCACCGCGCTCACACAGTGAGCCTCTTTATAATTGAGCTACATAAGAAACACGTGTGTTTTATTTCAGTGGTATTTCATATCTGTTGCCCTCTCTGGATATTCACTTCCCGATATTCAGCAGCTAATCAGATTCGTTTTGAACCTTTGAGACACATTTTCAAAATATCTACATTTAAATTTGGATCTAAGCATTGAGTTATCAAGGTAGAGAGCTATATGCGCTCTGTATTTGTGTTCTAAACAAATTGAATCCATATTCAGTGATCATCATGTTTGTGATGTTATCCAAATCTATGAAAATCTGGGACTTAAAGGGTTGACCATATGTGTCGTGGAAGACTTTCAGATGTAGTTTATATTTCATAAACACTGCGTTTTGGTATTGAATAAATGATTGATAATTCAAATCAAGTACATTGAGAGTGATACTTTATAATAGCCGCCAGTCCAGCTGTTTTTGTTCTCCTATAAGTGTATGTAGCGGACACTGATAAACCAGAATAGAAGGGGAATGAAGTTCAAGAGTGTGCGGGGATGGAATTTAGGTGTCATGGACTGCATCCACGGTGTAAGAGGTAGATCTAAGTCTGTCTGTGGTCAACCGCAGCACCATCTATTCTGACAAATTTCCTGGAAATTCTGACTCAGCCACCACCTACCGTCATCCCAGAAAAAAACACGTTTACCTAATGTCGTTTCAATGCTGGGCCAGCGTCTGCGACGCTGGCCCAACTTCGAAACAGCATTGGCTCAACATGTGTTGTTTGCTGAGAATGCCGCTGTTCATTATCATGATAATACGATACAGAAAATGCTGCTGAGACTACATGTAGCTAGCATCCCCTTGTTGTCTATATTACCAGGAAAACATACTGACACTACACTGCCGTGCAGGGGTCAGTGGCTCAATCGGTAGAGCAATTTCTTCGGAATGTGATGTCATTATCATTGTTTATGTCCTGTCATGGGCATTGTTTTAGGGTCACTGTTTGTAAACCGTCAGGGGCACTATTTATGACCTGTCATGGTTATTGTTTATGACCTGTCAGGGTCATTGTTTGTGACATGTCAGGGTTATTGTTTGTGACCTGTCGGGGTGATTGTTTATGACCTGTCAGGGTCATTGTTTATGACATGTCAGGGTCATTGTTTATGACATGTCAGGGTTATTGTTTATGACCTGGCATAGTCATTGTTTGTGACCTATCAGGGTCATTGTTTATGATCTGCCAGGGTCATTGTTTGTGTCATGTCAGGGTCATTGTTTATGACCTGTCAGGGACATTGTTAATGACCTGTCAGTGTCAGTGTTTATGATCTGTCAGGGTCATTTTTTGTGACATGTCAGCGTCATTGTTTGTGACCTGTCAGGGTTATTGTTTGTGTCATGTCAGGGTCATTGTTTATGACCTGTCAGGGTCATTGTTTATGACCTGTTAGGGTCATTGTTTATGACCTGCCAGATTCATTGTTTATGACCTACCAGAGTCATTGTTTATGACCTGCCAGGGTCATTGTTTATGACCCGTCATGGTCATTGTTTATGACCTGTTATGGTCATTGTTTGTGACCTGCCAGAGTCATTGTTTGTGACCTGTCAAGGTCATTGTTTATGACCTGTGTGATATTTCTGTCGTTCAGGAGCATCAGAGACCTCACTGGTTACCAGGGAGCGCTTATTTGTAAATTCTGCACAATCGGAGCCACCCCTGCCCCCCTGGTGGTCTTACAACTGGTCAGAGTTAGGACAGGAACGCCAGAGCATTCAGCTTCACAACACACTAAATCCACAGCTATGTCTGCAGCATCACCCATAGAAAAACCAGAAGCCACGTGTAGTGATACTGGTGTCAAGTGACCAATACCAGACATTGTCTTCATACCTCTCACGGCTCACATCATGTGTGAACTGCAAAGATAAACAGCAGTAACTGGTTACTTGAAAAGTAAGCAGTTACTGCTGTTTGCCTTTACAGGACAAATCAGTGATTTACCGCCAACATCTCACATGGTTTCTCATCCCAGAGAGCATGTGACGTCCACCCGAGGTTGGATTCATATCGAGTCAGTGTTGGAGTGAGTTGCCGGGTCATTAATTTTAGTTTTTCCAACCGAGAACTCTGTGAAAGTGTATACAAATATTACAAAGTATATACAGACTTGCATTAAAACATTAAACAACGGCTTTTGAAGATGTCTTCAATAATCATGGTTTATTAATATACCTATATTTCACTTAATTTCCAGAATAACTACAGTTTGATTTAACACCATCATCTTGACTATTGCTGTCACAATATAGTGGGAATTTCAATAGATGACCAACCATTGATATAAATAAAAGCAAGAAACGACGACCCAATGTTAGTTTTTAGCTGGGCCACCATCTACTACTCTGACCCAACAATAGGCCGGCATTGGGTCAGCGTTTTGTGTTTGTTGATAGCCTGTATTTTGATCCAGGTTAAGAATGGGAAATATTGGGACCAGAGACCAATAGGAACTGTATGCCTGACCTACTGCGCACAATTAGTGGCTCATCATTGAGCCTTGACCAACTCAGGTGCACTCGGACTGAATTTCATCCAGGTGGCACCGATTGCCCCTGTGGTCTGTGGTCAATCACCTTATCAGCCCTGAAAGTCTAGGAGGCAATCACCCAAGTGTGCTAAACTAACATTATATTAAGGACAGTGTCCCAAGATAGTGTCCTTAACTTGAATGACCCGACCATTCAAAGTAGTTTGTCAGGCATTTTGTAAAGGACCTGCTAGAGATGGAAAGAGACCTTGTTTTTTAAAAACTATCACTCGCCTTTTCAGACGAAAAATATCCAGCCCGTATTGAGCCAATACACAGTACTGGTGGCATATTATATGTTTTAGCACCGAGATGGTTTGTCTGTCTTTCAGCAGATGGGGCTTCTGCAGACAGGAAGAGATCACATGTGGTGCAGGTGTACCACGCGTGTCTACGGCTACCTGGTCATGCAGTGCAGGTTGCCCGACAAAGATGAAATGAAGCTCACCCAGTACTTGCTTTAATACTAGCCATGAGAACGTCCTTGATTCCAGGTCACATTGACCGGGACGTTTTGGTCAGTTTTTGTCGCTTGTCTGGAATGTAGCACAATCAGATGAGGAGGTATACATCACCATACTAACTACTGCTGCTACATTTACTATATGGGAATAACCAAATATTTTTTGAAGAATAATAATGTATAAGTATGAGATAAAAAGTCGCATTTTTCACAAACTATGATATTATTATGGATGCCGTCATACAGTCAGCATCCAGATGTAAAATGATTTCCAGGTCTTGGCATTCTCGTTAGTTTATTTAGTTAATTTACGGAATACATTATTTTCCAAAGCTTTTTATATCCCTCGGTTATATACTTGAAAATTTGAACATACTTCCAATTTGAAATTGGTTTAGTGTAATGGGTCAATGTATTGTGTTTTCCAAAGTAGAGAATCTGAAGTTCAAATTGGAAGTTGGAAGTAGTTGTTCAGATTCTGAACAACTTTAAATTCAGGAAAATATATCTTTGCTGTTCAAAGCTATTTGACCAGAGACAATGCTATGACTAGGACACTGCTCAGACTGACAGTAGATGCGGGCATCCTCCACATGTGGTGCTACTCCACGCTCTGGCAGCGTTTACACACATGGCAGTCGGCACAGGTTTCAGCCGCTGCCTCTTTTTGTCTGTTTGCCCTGCCACACATCTCGGCGGGGTTCTCAATCCGTCAGCTTCAACCACACCCCTCAACAATAAATACTACACTTTTTCTCAAAGTTCTTCTCATATAACAACGATTTTTATGCATAACTTAAATGTCACTACTTAAACAGAATTTTCTTATATGACCATATCACACCTTCGATTAAGAATGATTTTTAAACATTGAAAAGTGCAACAATGGGATCCAATTTGAAACATACCCCTAAATACACCTGATGGTCTGTCTGTACATTTTCAGCTTGAATATCCTTGTCAATATAATGATGGATCCTCAGCGGAAGAAAAGACTATACATTAATATTTGACTGCTTCCATTTGCTGGCACCCATTATATATTTATATATACATTTATTATGATATATTGAGTACATAAATTATGTTGAATTCTAGCTATCATTATTTTAATATTTAGCCTTTCAATTTTTGAGCATATATAATGCTTCGTTGATGTGATAGAAGTTAAAAGTAGAAAGTATTTGGCTGGCAAGTTCTAGTCCCAATAATGCAAAAAGACTGATGCTTACTTCCGTTTTTAAATGATTCTGCCACTTTCATGAGCGATCACTGTCAATTGAAAGTACCTCACCTAAACTCGGCTGTATAGGCCTATACAATGAGTCAGTGAAGGCAAATGGAGATTTCAATTTGCTTGTTATCAGTTGCCCGATAGCTCAATGTAGCTATAAGGAAAGGTTCCACATGTATGTGGAGGCTATGTTCTTGGTCGTGTTTGTCTGTTTGTTTGTTTGTTTGTTTGTTTGTTTGTTTGTTTGTTTGTTTGTTTGTTTGTTTGTTTGTTTGTTTGTTTGTTTGTTTATTTGTTTGTTTGTTTGTTTGTTTGTTTGTTTGTTTGTTTGTTTGTTTGTTTGTTTGTTTGTTTGTTTGTTTGTTTGTTTGTTTGTTTGTTTGTTTGTTTGTTTGTTTGTTTGTTTGTTTGTCCGCAGGATTATTTTCAAAGTAATGAACGGATATGCATGAAACTCACAACAGAGGTGTGTCTCGGGCAAAAGAACGATTAAACAGACAAACACACATACAAACAAACAAAAAAAACAATCAAACACGACCAAAACATAACCTCCTTTGGTGGAGGTAATGGTAATTGAAGCTCGATGCTATACAGAAAATGTTTGAACACTGACTTGTCAAACCCTAATAAATCCCACGCGCGGGATGTCGCAAATTTCTGTCCTTGGTCACTACTTCTCACCATAATATGCAACGCGGTTGAGCTTGGCAAAAATAAAAACGTTTCTTCTGACTACTTTTAAAAATATGTATGGTTGTTGTTTGTAGTTAGATGTAGCTAGAAATACAAGCTGCTGAATAAATGGAGTGTTTACAACCCAATTAGTCAACTCACTTGTAATTGAACATGATCAGAAGCAGATGAACTGATCGGGTGTCGGTAGCTCAAATGATTCAAGGTATTATTATAAGTCAGGTTCGTGTCATGTACGTTATGAGTAGCGCTACATGCTATGGTATTAGGTTGCTCAATGTGCCAAAATCATTATAGGACAGAGTGCAGAATTGAATTGATTGTTAAATACCAAATGAAATGAATCGGGCTTTAGGCAACCTTTGTGCGCATATAGGCTAAACTGGGCCAGGAGAACCTCCTGAGGATGGTGAGATGATTGAGATGACACTGTCCTCCAGATACAGAATTCGAAATTCGAGCCCTGGCGGTCTGAGGCCGAACACGCTACCTCTCGGTCACGGAGGCTCTCCACAATACTGACTTTCACACGTGGATGGGGAAGAAACATTTTTGTTTCTTTGAAACCGCCGAGACCGGGAACCGAACCACGAACTCTGGCGTGAAAGGCAGCGGTGCTAACCACTACCCTAGGGCCCCCGCCCTGTTAAATACCAAGACAAACTGTTTATACCTGACTATATCATGCATGGTATTATCGCTCTACTATATCTGCTACATCAGATGACATTTGCCGCTCAAATGATGGCAGTCCTGTGTAGAGGGTTAACCCTTACAACGCTGAATTATCTTTGTTTAAACCATGGCAACTAATTGTTTTTTTCAATTTAAAATCATCATAAATGTCTTCATTAGCTCTTTTCGATTCATTTGAATATTTGTTATAGGTCTACGGCCATTATAAATGTTTTCATTCGTTCAGTGCGGGGACAGTCTTTATACGTCAGGATCTGACGTCTACAGACGTCAGATCCTGACGTATAAAGACGGTCCCGCACTGAAAGGGTGAAAACAGCTAGGGTAGTATACTGTCTAGCCTAGGCCGATAATATGCTGATCGTGTGTTGGGCTAACGTCGCAGACGCTGGCCCAGCATTGCACCAATTGTGGCCTAATGTTATAGATATCTTGTTAGTTTTGGTTTGCTGGCCCATGTTTCTTGCCTGATTAGCTGTAGAGGTAAGACATTTCATCCCCAGAAAATAACACATGTTGACCATACGCTGGTCTAATGTTGGCCCAGCGTCGCAGACGGTTGACCAACATTAGACCAGCAAAAGATCAACGTCGCTTTTTTGCTGACTGATATGTGCGCACTAGTTTTACTCACACCTTCTCCGCCCAAAAGCCATCTTCTCAATATGATAACCATTTGGTATACAATCGCATTGTGTTCTTGTTACTTTGATAATACGTGTTCACGGTGGCTTATCCGGTTGGGATGCTGGAGGTAACGGTTTCGAATCCCGGCATAACCTGACCCTTTTCCAAAATGTGTAAAATGTGGAATGTGCAGTGCTGCCTATCTATATGTTACTGTGCATTATAAAGAGGCCTTGATGTGATTAGAAAACTAGTAGGCCACATAGGGCTTCCTGTGCGGAAAGCGACTTAAGACAATATTTACTCGTTCATCTTTGTAATCCGTGTTTCAATGTCTATATTAATGTGGATACGCACGGAAACTTGCATGTAACTTATTTTTTTACCACGGTTCTAAATTTCGCTCTGTTTTTTGTTTGTTTATGTGTTGATATTAATAGGTTGTTTTGCTGACTAACACGGTCTACTAACTTGTCATGCTCAGGGATACATTGTAGATATGTAGACGCCTTGACAAAACATCAGTTAAAAGCTGTCCCAGGGCCCGCGTCTAACGAGATCTCCGCAAAGTCAACATATAATTCTGAACTCTGAATCCTACTGCTAGACTTATAAAACACCTTCCTTCCCAGTAAGATCAGAGGATCTTACCATGCTTACTGCACCTTATGATTCATCTAGAATAGACCAATCCAACCCGCGTGTCTACTTTCATATCCGTTCACATCGTGCATTTGACCATAAGAATGTCCGATGTTCCCCCCCTATTATGGATGATTCATTCTGCCTGAGGAGTCCCCTAATCCTTATGTTGACATCTTAATACAAATAAATCCATCCACACTAAATTAAATGATGCATTAATGCCGTCTCATGTTACTTAATTAAAGATATGTAACTATAACTACTGGATCCCTTCTCAACACCCTGGACCAAAGCAAAAACAAAGTGTGAGTTAAAAAAGTTGTATTTACAATATATACATAACGCATTAAAAATTGCAGTAAAAATGTTGCATGTTTGCAGTATTAGCAATCAGATACAAATTAAAATTGGCAATGAGTGACTTTCGTGTGTGTGTTTGATGAGGTTGTTGTTCTTCTGTGGGTACTGCAGCACTATACCTGTCCACAATACCCCCCTCCCCCCGCACAGTTAGTCCACAAGAAGTTGGCCCGCTGTTGGTTTAATGCTGGGCCAACGTCGCAGACGGTGGTCCAACATTGAACCAACATCTCGTTTTACTGGGTTTCCAGGCTTCCCAGAAAACACAATGCGTTAATTCCATGTCGGCTCAATGTTTGGGGGGGCATCACAGACGGTGGCCCAGCATTGAGCCAACATTATATCTATGTATCGCTTTTTCTGTGTTTCTGGCCCCAACGTGGCACTTGACAACGTGTGCACTCACTCACCCGTACCCTGGGTACTTATATCCGTAGAACAGAAAAAATATAACACATGGAAAATAAGTCAGATTATAACTCGATGTAACACCTTGCCAAAATGCCCAGATGAGCAGTGGGCGACGCTGTTACAGCATTGGCCAAACGCTGTATAACTACGTACGTGTCGGCTGATGCTTTATCCAGACCACTGTTGATAAACGAAATCAGACCAATGTTGTTTTAACCCTTTCGAGCCTGAATTTACCATTGTCATCTTCATCCACTGCAAGCCGCGAATTGCTGTCGCAATTCTCGACTTGTAGTGGATGAAGATGACTTAAAGTGGGTGAAAAATACAAGAAAATTACCATGTATTGGTAAATTAGCTTCATGGGAATTTTCGTTCTAAAACCCATTACTTGTAGGAAAATTAAGTATGTTTTCAGGGATGTAAATGATGCTTCAATGCATCGTGGGGGCTTAAAGGGTTAATATAGTGGGTCAGAGTCTTTTACTTGATATAAACGTTGGTTCAACATTGTGATTGCGTATCTGTATTCTGTGTAGAACACACCTGTTAGATTAATGTTATCAGCAAGAACAAGTAGTCGACTGTATGCTGGTTTAATGTTGGCCCACCGTCAGCGATGCTGTCGCAACATAAGGCTGACATTGGTTTGACCAAGGATACTAGAATCCTTGGTTTGACGGCCCTTGTTTTCGGGTTGTCGGATTAACCCCTAGAGCACTGAGCTAAGAAATTTAAATTTGTAGTCACTTGAAGTTGTGTCTCGCTACCGCGATCCACAACCTCAAGTGACTAAAAATCAGTTTAATTTGCAAAATCCAGGTTGAAATGTATATGATTATCACAGATTTGAAACATATTTAATTTTTAAAACCTGGTTATGCAAGACAATTCAAACATGAGAAAACAATACTATAGTCAACTGTAGTCGACATCAGTGCGCTAAGGGTTAATCAGTTAATGCTGAGCCAGACTCCTAAATGATCGGCCACCAATAAATCAACAGTTAAGGCGCTGTACGCACATGAGTTGACCTATATATTTATACACGTGTCAATATTATGGTGGGTTCGTTAACAGCAAACACCAATGTTGTTTTATTGTTGTGCCAACGGCGCAGATAGTGTTCCAATATTAAAACCACATTTGGACAAGTAAGATTTCTGAGTTCAAACTTTCTTCTTTCGATTCTGATTCTTTGCATTAAAAGCTTTTTCCGTCTATCTTTGATCGTAGCCTCTGTGTTAATTAACCTGGGGTTCATGTCTCGGTTTGAGTCATTTCTGACATCAATGTTGCTTGCATGTGCAGTACTTGTCTCTTTGTATGTGCAGTGCTTGACTCTTATTATGTGCAGTGCTTGTCTCTTTGTATGTGCAGTGTTTGTCTGTTTGTATGTACAGTGTTTGTCTCTTATATGTGCAGTTCTTGGCTCTTATATGTGCAGTGATTGCTCTTATATGTGCAGTGATTGTCTCTTGTATGTGTGCAGTGCTTGTATCTCTGTATGTGCAGAGCTTGTCTCTTGTATGTGCAGAGCTTGTCTCTTGTATGTGCAGAGCTTGTCTCTTATATATGTGCAGTGATTGTCTCTTGTATGTGTGCAGTGCTTGTATCTCTGTATGTGCAGAGCTTGTCTCTTGTATGTGCAGAGCTTGTCTCTTGTATGTGCAGAGCTTGTCTCTTGTATGTGCAGTGCTTGTCTCTTATATGTGCAGAGCTTGTCTCTTGTATGTGCAGTGCTTGTCTCTTGTATGTGCGGTGCTTGTCTCTTATATGTGCAGAGTTTGTCTCTTGTATGTGCAGTGCTTGTCTCTTGTATATGCAGTTCTTGTCTCTTGTATGTGCAGAGCTTGTCTCTTGTATGTGCAGAGCTTGTCTCTTGTATGTGCAGTGCTTGTCTCTTGTATGTGCAGTGCTTGTCTCTTATATGTGCAGAGCTTGTCTCTTTGTATGTGAAGTGCTTGTATCTTGTATGTGCAGTGCCTGTCTCTTGTATGTGCAGTGCTTGTCTCTTATATGTGCAGAGCTTGTCTCTTTGTATGTGAAGTGCTTGTATCTTGTATGTGCAGTGCTTGTCTCTTGTATGTGCAGTGCTTGTCTCTTATATGTGCAGAGCTTGTCTTTTTGTATGTGAAGTGCTTGTATCTTTGTATGTGTGCAGTGCTTGTCTCTTATATATGTGCAGTGATTGTATCTTGTATGTGCAGTGCTTGTCTCTTGTATGTGCAGTGCTTGTCTCTTATATGTGCAGAGCTTGTCTTTTTGTATGTGAAGTGCTTGTATCTTTGTATGTGTGCAGTGCTTGTCTCTTATATATGTGCAGTGATTGTATCTTGTATGTGTACAGTGCTTGTATCTTTGTATGTGCTATACTTGTCTCGTATATGTATGTGCAGTGTTTTAAGTATTCTACATTCTGCATTCAGTTTGCTTTCCGGAGTTCCAATTTCGGATTACAAAAATGTGTCAAAATATTTAAAATGGCACATCGATATTTAGCACTGTTTAGAGGTCATGTATGCGTCAAATATATCACGTTATCTATATTGTATAGTAATCAAACCTTACTCATATACAGTTACAAACACTGAATAAGCTGTATCTTCTCAAAGATTCACAAACTGCCTGGAGCGACGGCATTGAAGTTATCGCGATTTTTATGGACGATTAGTCTTTTATACTTGTTTTTCTCTGCCATGTCTAAAACGCCAGATTTGATACTCTCGACATGTTGTAACGCTATTTGCTGGGACCCCACTCTGATCGTCATAGATGTACAGTAGTACGAGGTAATTTCTCGTGCCGCCATTTTTGACGGCGATCTTTCAAGGACACGTCGTTCCGTGGTTATCGCGGCCCGTTGTGTGGGCTGCGCTGCCGCGCCGCCGGCCGCCGAGCCTCAGTCAATCTGCTTTTGGTTTACCGGCGGAGATAGATGGACTGGCGGTGCCGTGCACGGATCCGGTCCCATTTAACCCCCCCCCCCCCCTCACGGCCGGCCAGGTGATCAGGTCTGCGTGAACAGGACGTGCGCAGATCCGTTGATCTCGAACCCATGAATATGTACCCACTTTCGAGTTTCTAAACTTAACTGCTCAGTTATCTTATATTAGTTTAAATTTTCACCCACAGCGACTCACAACTTCAAGTGGATATATTGAAGTACTCATAGAAGTTTAAATTTAGACAAAAATTGACAATTATTCCTGCTCGAACACAACTTTTAATCACAAAAATATGTATGCTAACAAAATGGAATAAAACGCTAATAATCTTGTTTTTCGTTAAAAGGGTAATTTGTGAATATAATGATCTATACACTCTTTCCAAGCAGTCGGCGAGCGAATACGGCCAAAATCACGTGGAATGTTGGGCCTGCATCTGAGATGCTGCACCGATGTTTTAGTTTATCCGACATTAGGCTCTTCTTTACAATATGAGGGGGGGGGGGACTTACGTCACGGTGTTTATGTGAAACAATATGGCGGATGACATAAACCTAGAGCCGCCATTAACGTGATCGAGGAGTCACAAGAGATGCTGAGGCTCCAGGGCGGAGGAACGACTAGAATATTGTTCTCTTATTTCTCAAGAGAAGTTTTCACAACCTACGAGCAAAACGAGAATAGAACATAATACAACTGAGGCTTAACATTGGGTATATAGGTTGGCTTTGTAGCCAACCCCTATACTTGATAATTAATGAATTAATGTATTTATTTGGTAATCTAGCTATCTAACTGCCGCATATCTTTCTAACTGTCTCGTCAATGGTAAGACTTGACTTTAATAACAGTTATTACTCCCATGTGCATCATGGCTCTATCTCCTTTTTAAAACCACTGTGCTTCACAATCATTTTATTACTTCGGAAAACAAGGGAATACGATTATTCAATAAGTAATTCCTCTCAAATGTATTGTTTAGAGCTTTAGATAGGGGGCCTACTAATCTCCCAATTAGACTCAAGTAAATTATAAAATTTATTTCAAAGTAATTTATGCTATATACAGATATACGCTGTCCTCTATGCATCCCATTAATCGCATAATGTTTTTGAGCTATCATAACCGATCGATGTAGCCCAAGACGTTGTAGGGTTTAGAATATTATACTACGCGGTTTTTTACACATCCAAAATATTCATCCCGGCCGCGTTTCCTTGCAACCGACAATTTTTTAAAACATATTTTTTTCTTAAACCAAATAAATAACGAAGTCAATTTTTTTACTCACGACTGTTGAAAAAAAACCTTTTTTCTTGCGATACGTGATGTGTCAGCCCTGGGCAACCGACCATCAGGAAGGAATAGTGCTGGATTTAGACATCTCACCAAGGATGCTTGGAAACAATCTTACAACTGAAGGTGTGCTCGGATGTCTTCAGTGGACTATTTTTTTTACATAATCAATACAACACATTTTACATGTTTTAAAGGTCATAACTTTCGTTGCACGTGTGTGCAGACGTTAAAGTACGAGCGAAATAATTAATTTTTAAGAAATCAGTATTATTTCCGCGCCCTCACTTCGTGATACATTTTAAAATGGAAATTGTTAGTAAATCAAGTAGATGGGAATTACAAGGATCCAGTAATTTGACCAAGAGTGCGTGTACGTCCATTGATAAATGGAAATTCCTTCATCTCCAGACATTTAGTATCACCTATGACATGCAAAGAGGTGAGAAAACCTCTCGTGAAAATTAGTAAAAGTGCTACTGCCCAGTAAACACAAAACATTTGTATAACATTTGTACAATGTTGGACCAACGTCGAAGACGTTGGGCCGACATTATACAAATGCTATACAATTTTGTGTGTGTTTGCTGGGTGCTCGCCTATAGCACATGTAGCTCACATATGAGATGCTATCGTGATTAGTATGCAAAAACACAGAGAGAGATCATGTTTCCTTAAAAAATCCCGGCTAAATCAGATTTCTGCATGACCTGCTTCTGCCGGCTGTAGTCAGACGAGATTTGACGGCTCTGTCTGCAGCGGTGGTCGTCCTGCTATGTTTAGGGATGCCTTCTTCAACAAAACATTAATATTATATTCCTATTTTGACAGTTTAAATTATCGTACTATATTTAATTGTTAGGCCGACTATTTGGTGAATCAACAATTTGACATTACAGACGTTGAATGAATTTCCACAAATCAAAAGGCTCCGTCACTGATTTATTTTACTCACTAGTATAAAATATCGCTCTACGTATGACCGTAACTCTAGTATTTCAAGATGTCTCAGTTGACTTATCCAAAAAGAAGACTTTGCTACTGTTTTTTCACACCAGTCCAGTCTCGGGACACATTTCGGCTATAATTCTGGTATATTGATATATTTTTCAACATTTACGGAAGTGAATTAGCTCTGTTGGCTGTGAAGAGTTTACTTTGTATACAGCAGCTTCACAAGGAGGTGTTGACTGATAAGTGATACAATGGAGATCAAACGGTGGCATGTCATCGTCTCCACCGCTTCTAAGATGAATCCCAGACCTCAGGCACCCTGGTAAACACTGGTAAAGTAACATTCAAACAAGTGTGCTCGTTTTATGAGACATCAAACAACTTTACTTGCAGGCCTCCATATCCACCACAACTAAACCAGAACTCAGCCAGTCACTAAACCCTTACAACGCTGAAATATTTTTGTATAAACCATGGAGACCAAAGGGTTTTCTCAATTTAAATCCTAAATGTCTTAGTTAGCTCTTTTCGCTTCATTTGAATACCTATGTTATAGGTCTACCTCAATTATGAATACTTTAATTCTTTCAGTGCGGGGACCGTCTTTAGACATCAGAATCTGACGTCTACAGACGTCAGCAGAATCTGACGTCTACAGACGTCAGATTCTGACGTCTAAAGACGGGTTTGTATAGTTTGTAAAGCATAGTATTCACAGCAAAATTAGACGTAGTCTACGCAATACATATCCTGTAAATGTCAGCAAATATGTTATTACACACACACAGGCTAGGACAAAGGAATAGTCCTTGCTAGAACTCACAAATCGTCCGTGCAACACGACTAGGCTCCTCCGACCCAGTCTGATGTGATCCATACAGACGTCCGTGTCTAAATGCTGCTTGACCCAATTTGTAATGTGTTTCCCTCCCCTTGCTAGGTCCGTATATGTTATACGCTTTCTATCAAGTTTCTTCCCATCGAAATTGATTAAATATTTGTCGCAGATTCTCAGTCATTCAAAAATTTCAATTTGGGAGATGTCTATTTTTCATAAATAAAAATATTGTTGGTCATTTAAAGTTGGAAATTGCGGTAGCAATTACAATTTCAAATGAATAAAACGTGACGATTTATCAGGGCAAAAGTAATTCATTTTAACAGGTTACTATTTCAAGCATAGATAATTTAAGAATAATTGTAATATAGTTTTAAAAATATTAGCGGAAATAATGATGACACAGGTGCCAATTGATAGTGTCACATGTTAGAATCGGCTAATCACCGCCCGTCATAGAGCATATTACTTTGGTGCAATTATCTGAGAGTCTAATATTTAGGGCTCTGTACTGGTCCATGGTTAATGTGTAGTGCACTATGATCCATCGTATAAAATATGCTAGTAAAATATACCTATTATCATTATCATATGAGGTTATTTTAGATTAAAAATGTAATGTTTTCAGATTCAGTTGTCTGAAGTATATAATTATTACAAAAGAAAGAAAAGAGTGGACATGAATTGTGCTAAATTGATCAGATATAATAATATATTGCTAGTGATAACCCGTTTTCACCCTTGAGGTTGATTTACAATATGAAGCCTAGAAAACCACATTTCATTTCGAACTGACAACTGACTGAGCTACTGTTCATCCATCACCTTGAAAACTATGATTTCTAGCTTGTAGAGCTTACTTGGGGTTATGGAACTCGCTCCCGATTAACCCGGATCAGGTGGATATCCCTTTGAGTGCGCGGGTGGCGTTTTACATCCCACAATAATTTATTGACTGTTTAAGTTGAATGTGAACAAAAGCTCTAAATGTAAATATTAATTGTTTTTTTCCCATCCAGAGCAACACCGGAATCGCCACGGCGATCCGCCGTGGCGATTCCGGTGTTGCTGTGGATGGAACGTAAAATGCGAGTCCGCTGGCACCCAGAGGGTGGGTTAATCCAGGGTCCCCCAGTAACAGGTGTTGTGTATCGAGGATTTTACTACCTGGTGACCTTCGCCATTTCTAGGATACACGTCGCCTCGGTGAGGGACCTCCTCTCGATCCATACGAGTTCATATAACATCTACACGGATCAGAACATCCCTACAGGTTATTTATGATCCTGAATTACAGGGAACAACCACTATGTTTGTTGGGGGTAATAGAATCTCAATACAGTCAACAGCCTGTTTATAATTCTCTACTAATTTTGCATGTTGAGGTTTATTTTAAGTATCCTGGATTTAAAAAAAAAAATGATTCTCTTTTTTTCAATTCTGCCGTCCATTAAAATATACTTAACATAGTTTTAATAATTATTCAAATGCGTTTTTTTTATCATGAACTGTAAGGAAATTTAAAAGTAATTAGATCAAATAATTATGCATTCAGGTTTGTGATATAATATAGTCATATATATTTATTCTCCAACTCCAAAAAGCAATGTAATATATAAACCAAAATTGAATTTACTCCACTTCGACTATTTAATTTTGTCAAACCTGAATGAAAATGTATTTGATGTAATTACCTCTCCGTCACACGCACGCCGTGTTACATCCCCGTCACACGACTTGGTATCTCCCCGTCATACGCCGTGGTACGTCCCCGTTAGACGCCGTGGTACCTGCCCGTCACACGCCGTGGTACCTCCCCGTCACACGCCTTGGTACCTCCCCGTCACACGCCGTGGTACCTCCCCGTCAGACGCCGTGGTACCTCCCCGTCAGACGCCGTAGTACCTCCCTGTCACACGCCGTAGTACCTCCCCGTAGTACGCCGTGGTACCTCCCCGTCACACGCCGTGGTACCTCCCCGTCACACGCCGTAGTACCTCCCTGTTACACGCCGTAGTACCTCCCCGTAGTACGCCGTGGTACCTCCCCGTCACACGCCGTAGTACCTGCCCGTCACACGCCGTGGTACCTCCCCGTCACACGCCGTAGTACTTCCCCGTAGTACGCCGTGGTACCTCCCCGTCACACACCGTGGTACCTCCCCCAGCACGTGGCTGTAGTTTGTCCATCATATATATGACCCTGTTATGGCTGCGCTTATGTCATATATAACATCCCCAGTATATGTGACCTCCATCATTATACAGCCAAAACACTCGACCCTGTGCATTAAATTACACGGTAAAAAATAATGACCTAATTTTATGGTGAAACCTGACAGGCTGGTGCCGTTTCCTCGTACAAGTTACGACATATCGGAACTTCGGATTGGTCGAGATGGCCATCTCGACCAATCTGGAGCCTACGATATGCCGTAACTTGTACGAGAATACGGGCCCTAGTGGCCATGCCCCCAGTACACTAAAACATGTAATACCTCACCTGGTAACTAGACGTAGGCGGCAATTAAAACCCGTACATCTACAGCGAAGTATCACGCCATCCTAAAAACATACCAGACTTCTTAACATAATTATATTTCATTAAAACCACATCCGCCCACGAAAGAAACACGCCCCCCCCCCACTGATCTAGTTGAACTTCCTCGTCATTTATCATAACGTAGGCCTATTAATATTTTATCCATTTTGCAGTGGGTTATTATATTTATACACGTTGATTTATAAACGCTAAATGACAAACAGTATAATAAGAGAATTACGAACATTTCCATGTTCTGCATTATACACACAGTGCCAACTTACGTTGTTTTAAATATTATTCTGCTCTTGACTTATGTATATATTTGCATTATATATACAATAATTTTATTCTTTAAACATCTACCATGCTACTTCACTCGATAAAATAAGAGATGTTGTTTGGGCTAACGTCCCATTACGTTGATATGAACGCTATTACTAAGTTTGATTGAAAGTTTCTCAAAAAAAAAGTGCAGACCATGCACTATACCTGGACAGCTTGTGTAGTGTATGGACAGATGCCACATGGAGCTGAAAACCCAGTAACCAGAAACGTGTGGTCAACGTGGATGCAAGGCTGGTCCAGCATCTAAAGCGTCGGTGCAACCTTGCATGGACATTTATCCATCATTTGTTGATGGCTGGAGAGATAGTGCGCTAATTAGCCAGGCTTCCCCTTCATTTCTCCAAGGATCTGGCGATCTGGATTCGCTTCCCAGCATCCGTCGCTGGCACAATGCTCGGACGCCCCACAGGACTGCCCCCTGGTCAGGGTGGGCAGGAGGCCAAGATCCCGGGACTAGACACATCCCCAGGTGGATCCAGGTTTATCCGGCGGGGTCTGCTGACCTTACGCGTGCTGTGGGATCATTAACCCTTTAAACTCGCGGGCGCGTTCATGCACAATTAAATGGCATAATTTTAACACAACACATTAACACTTTTCACCCACTTGGAGTTGTGTCTCGACACGATCCACAACTTAAGGTGAGTGATTAGGTGACAAAATAGCGGTCAGTGATTTTGAAATCTGACTGATTAATGTCACTTTTTATCTTTAAGATGTTGAAAAGCTGGTATTTAATGTGCCAATAAAAAAAGAAAAAAAAACCCCGAATATAATGGGAACCGGCGGTTAAAGTGTTATAAATATAAAATCAACCATCGCAAGAATTTCCGATCGTTCATTTGAAATATGTCTTGAAATTAATTATATGTGTATGACAGTGCATATCTTACCTAACACCAATTGTGAATTATCACAGGTCATGCGTTAAAATGAGGGAATTATTTATTTCATTCACTTAGATCTGACAATTTAAAGGAGCATTATATGAGCGAACGAAACTGTTATCTAATTATAACCTTGAAAGTTAACTGTTTGTGAGAGTAAAGTGATTGACTCATTATGTCATTTGCTGAACTACTTTGTTATAATTATGAGAATGATACACTGGTGGTGAACACTGTGACATTTTCGTACCTAATGTTGGTTCAGTGTTGGGCCAGCGTCGCACACGATGGTCCAACATTGAACCAACATTGGGTCATCTCTCAATCAGTGTTTGTGTGAAGGTAGAGTACGGAACAATGACATTCCAGCGGGACGTTCACCGTCGCAGACGGTGGCCCAACATTGAATCAGCACTTGGTGAACGTCTCGTTTTTGATTGGATAGTTCACCACCGTTGAAATACGTGGTTATTCCACAGAATTAGAACAGGGGTCTATGGTTATTCAGCCATCTCAGAATCCACAGATCGTGTGGCAGAAAATCATATCGGTGCCTCTTGTCTGCCTTTGTGTCTGGGATCTCTGCAATAGATACAAACCACCTGTAAAACAATAGTTTGCCATATCAGGATCCATCACGTTCATTTAACCCTGTTAACTCCTGATCCAGATGTTTCATTTAAAACTCACCAGTTTACAGACTAAAATAACAGGTATACATATTCCGCGTAACAATTCGTTCATACTTGAGATGAGTGAAGCGCTTTGTATATTTTATGACTTGACGCGATGTAGACACAAGTGTGGTACAAATCCTAATTCATTGAGCTTACAGTAAATCAATACAATCATTAATCAAAATATGAAATTACTTCACATTTGTATTGTGGAGAATCGTACACGTCGAAGGGGTTAATTAGCATAAATACACTTTATTACAGAAAGGGAGTTGTCCAACGTATCCAATTACCTGCCCTGCTGCTGCCATAACTGATAATAGCAATGCCTGGGGTTAGAGTGAGCGCTCGAAGTGTTGATGTTTCACTAAAAGTATTTAATAAATAATTTAACAAATTATATACCCAACCTGGTGAAAATTCGCAGTGCATTTACAGTTTTGTGCATTTTTAAATGTCTGTTTGGAGCATGTTTACACAGCTATCTTAAAAATCCCAGCTACACCTGAAAACTTCACAAGCAGTAGGCTACACAGTAGACTTGTTGAAGAGAGTAACAGCTGATCAACTTTCACTTGTCCATCAAACGGGAGCGAGATGATCCTGGAACTAGGAACACTGGGTCAGGAACCGAGAGCCTCCGTCTGGAACCGCACGCGGGTCGGGTACGGCGCTCGCAGCGCCCCCGAGTGCCTTGAACACGCGCTAATTGTTGCCAAAGTGTTTGCAGCGGCTCCCGCCAAAATGTCAGGGTGTCTGGACGTCTACCGGGGCCAGGTGTGAAACCATGACAACAGCCCTGGATAGCGGCCCTAAGATCCATGTACCCGCACTACTAACTACCACATGATGCCGGGGTAAAGCTGGTCCGGCGACAGGAGTCGCTGGCCCAGCTTTGCCCCGGCATCTTGTTTCCACTCCGCCGAGTACTGTCAGTTGTAGTTTTGCGTTCATCTACGGGCCGCCAGCCCGCGATAGAACCTGATCATGATGATGATTTATGGCCGCGCTGCCCCAGTACACAGATAGACTAAAGATCACATCTATTATTTCGCAGGTAAAAAACTTATTATCCCTAATTTTTGGCGGCTTCTTTTTCACGCCCTTCAGACGGTGTTTGATGCGCCTGGTTGAACTATGAGCGTCTGTAGGAGATCCCGAACAAACAGGGAAGCTGGGCAGGTGGATGACCCCAGATATTACACATTAGCGACATCCTTAGTACATTATATGATTACATACACTCTATATCATTCTTTTAAAACATTAAATTGAATTGATTTTATCGGTGGAAGGACTCTATATTTATGCTTTGTGAAAATTGTTCGCATGATTGTAGGCGAATACGGACAAAGGGCGGTCTACAAACGCTACAATGTAGTTGGCAATTGCCCTGACAGTGTAGGCCTACTTGAAACTTCCGGTACGATGTATCGTGTTATTTAGCAAATACAACGGGGTTTTCTATGGCTGTGAAGAAACATATTTTGTTTGCACACACTCGGCCACTGCCGGTGATCACCACCGTAATCAAGCATACTTACCTGGTACAGGGGACACCGTGATGATGTAGGTGATTCCTCCACAGTGGGGCCTGTCCATTGCACTTCGGTTCGGCTGACCATTTTCAAGATATTATGCACTGCTGCCGGGGAATCACATGTTCGACAGAACATCCCTTTCTAGTTATTTCTATTTTAGATCAGTAATGCATAAATTGAATAAACGGTAAACTGTGGTAAACTCACAAAATATGTATAATTGTTACTCCTCCCACAAAGTGTTCTCGAATATATAAATATCTGTTTATTCAGCCATATCCAGCCATAATGTCCTTTTTTATGGTGAATTTATCTGATCCACTCCTTGTCTGAGATCAAAATTAAAAAAAACATTCCACACGTTTTTGTAAAGTGCTACGTCTCTTCCATCCTACGACTTAAAAAACTCTTTGTATTGAAAATTCGTTGCTAAATGACATTATACGAGGCATGTAATTATTGTGTTTGTTAAATTGTCCATTGCTCTTCGCTCCAATCCATAGAGTTAACTCTATGCTCCAATTACTCCATCTGGCGACCGTTAAATAGAGTGGGTGCGCCACCTGGTGAATGCGCAGAGAAATCACGCCTATACATATCGTTGTGTTTTGCCGCACTTGAGCAAGGAATCACCAGTTAGAATTTTACAACTCCGTGATCAACGGGAATATTACCCGCAGTTTTTTTATTACATGCCCCCCGCACCCCTTTCTTGGAATGCCAACCTAATAATACTCTCTCTCTGTGCATCTGCGTACTTCCCTGTCCCCTATTATTCGACAAGTACGACGATTGGAGCTGATCCAGAAAAAATCAGTGGAAATTTGAAAAATGACTTTAACTTTTTCCAGGCAGAAAATACCTCAAATCAGCTCAAGAGCTAAAGTTCTCGGCGCAATAGTTATCCCGGAATTTTGAAAATTTATCAAGGAAAACGGGAAATTGTATTCTCCTAAAATAGTGGGAGCCCTGCAATCATGGCTATTGCAATCAACTTGATATTTAGTTTTTTATGATAGTCATGTTCCATGTATTATTTGTGTGTGATTTTGATAATAGCCTACATGTTTTATTGTGTTTTGTGTTTTAGTGTGGACATGGCTGCGGTCTATGGTGGAAGGCTATATCTCTGGACTGTGAACCAGTCTGTGTGAGTACATAATTTACAAACACTGATCACAAAACACGACACGTTCACCCACTGTCTGATTAATGTTAAGCCGGCGTCGCAGACGCCGGCCGAACATTAATCCGACATTGGGTGAACGTGTCGTGTTTATCGGGTAACGTTTGCTAAAAATGGTCTATCGTACATAATATCCGAACATAATATTAAACCTGCATTATCATGATTATGTAAAATGTTATTTTTAAAATAATAAATTTTGTTCTGATGATATTATCTAGCAGAGATTGATCATCAAGTATTCCCCTACATGGAATCAACAAGAGTGCCATAATTATAGGAGGCTGAAATCTGTCAGGGCATTATCTCATGTTTAATTATATGGTCTTCTAAATCATAGCTCATGACTTCCCCCAAATTAGAAAAATATATATTATTGATGTGTCAAAGTGTCGACTATACGAATTAGAACAGCATTATCACATTTTGTCTGTTTATGTTGTATAATGTTGTGGATTGTTTGGTACCATGTGTTTCAGAGCTCTACATATAAACAAGCAAATATCTTACAGGTTGGTCAATTATAGTTATTTTTTTCCAAGATACTTTGTCAAGTTACCATGCTAATAAATTACATGGCTAGTATTTTAGCATGTACTCTTTGTACATCGTAATTCTTTTATAAAGATAAATATTTAATTGCCCGCCGTGTTCGATTTCTTAAACCACTCAAGCCTATCTTCATGCTATTAATATCGCAACGGTCGTAATGATATACTATTCACCAGAATAAGATTACAATCGGTGCAATGAATGATATTATGAGAGGTTTTAGCAATGTTTTCAGATGTTGTTTTTGTCTTGACAGTTACGTGGATGTAGTCAAGGTTGTAACCTGTCCGTTGACATGTATGGAGAGCACGTGTCCAGTGAGTTACACTTTTATAAGTCAAATTGTACTATTTTTTGTAGGTTATTAATAGTATTTGGTAATTAGTAGACAAATTCATTTATTTCTGTACATTATCCCTCTAGACTCCAGATGTTGACACAATGTTGGTCTGATGTGAGACCATTATCACGATAACATTGTGTAGGCTAAATGTGTGGTATTTGTTGAGCTCTCACCACACCTCGAATTTATAGTAAACATAATTTATTTTATCAGTGATGCATGCCTACAATTTATTTATTTATTTATTATTTATTAAAATATATTTATAAAGGGTGTATACATATTAGCAAAGATGCCATTTTTCAAATATGTGCCCTGTTATACATTCAATAATACAATGCATTTCTAAACAAATGTGATATTGTAAGTGTTATATAGACAAATTAAATTAACCATTATCTAATCATAGCTACATTTAAAATCAATTTATTTAATGTTCACAATGTAATAAATACGCAGTGAGACTCTGATTGATGTGTGGTGTGATATGAGATGGTCGACGAGGTATCTTGTTCTAACTAATCATTATTTTCTGTTGCAGAAAAATTACTAGATATATGGATGCCGCGGCTGCAGATTAATAGTGTGACTAACGTGTCTGTGGTGTTAATCTGGAGGCGTCCTGGTGTGGCCAATGTCAGCTACTCTCTACGTGTATGGCGGGTGGGCGGCAACACGTGGCTGTCACATGATCAGTGGCGGAGGATGACTGACAGCACTGATCATATATTAGTATACGGTCTACGCCCATTCACTCTATATAAGGTAAAGTTCTAACATCTCACAGCAAACGCGGGTGGTAAGCCCAATGTTGGGCTGATGTTGGGCTGGCGTCGTAGACGCTGGCCCAACATCAGCCCAACATTGGGCCATAGCCTCGTGTTTGCTGGGCTACCTTCCCAGAAAACACAACGTTGAATGAATGCTGGTTTAATGTTGGCCCAGCGTCGTAGATGTTGATCCAGCATCGTAATGCAGCATTGATTCAACGTTTTTTGTTTGCTAGGTTAGATTTTCACGCTATACATCTTCAACAAATTGATTATATTTGTATGTGCATATCCATAACACTGTTTGTGAATTTCACTTTTATGTAGTTGTCCATATTTTCTATCGACAGTGATAAGAGGCCTACTAAATCGATTTATTGTGTATAAATATACTTTCTTACTTTTAGATCATCGATATTGAACTAGCATCTCAAGTATGAGGATTATTAACTTGTAAACGTGTACAATATAATTTGGCATACTAAAAATATGTTTTAAAACTATATATAGAGGCTCCTGAGAAACCTAGCAACTTTATGTCCGTTTGCATTACAGTTTAAAATTGTTGTACAAGTGACAAAGAAACATTGGGTAGACTCACCTGAAAGCTGGCCGATAGAGACCGAGCCATATGGAGGTAAGCTGTTTGTAAGACATGAACCACATCATTATCATTATTATCAACATCAATGGTATTGTAGATGATATGAATCAAATATATGTTAAACAACTGAAATCATGGTTTGTTAAGTCAACGAATGAATGAATGAATGAATGAATGAATGAATGAATGAATGAATGAATGAATGAATGAATGAATGAATTGTTAGATGGAAAGATCGTTCAATCAATCAATCAAATCAATCAATCAATCAATCAATCAATCAATCAATCAATCAATCAATCAATCAATCAATCAATCAATCAATCAATCAATCAATCAATCAATCAATCAATCAATCAATCAATCAATCAATCAATCAATCAATCAATCAATCAATCAATCAATCAATCAATCAATCAATCAATCAATCAATCAATCAATCAATCAATCAATCAATCAATCAATCAATCAATCAATCAATCAATCAATCAATCAATCAATCAATCAATCAATCAATCAATCAATCAATCAATCAATCAATCAATCAATCAATCAATCAATCAATCAATCAATCAATCAATCAATCAATCAATCAATCAATCAATCAATCAATCAATCAATCAATCAATCAATCAATCAATCAATCAATCAATCAATCAATCAATCAATCAATCAATCAATCAATCAATCAATCAATCAATCAATCAATCAATCAATCAATCAATCAATCAATCAATCAATCAATCAATCAATCAATCAATCAATCAATCAATCAATCAATCAATCAATCAATCAATCAATCAATCAATCAATCAATCAATCAATCAATCAATCAATCAATCAATCAATCAATCAATCAATCAATCAATCAATCAATCAATCAATCAATCAATCAATCAATCAATCAATCAATCAATCAATCAATCAATCAATCAATCAATCAATCAATCAATCAATCAATCAATCAATCAATCAATCAATCAATCAATCAATCAATCAATCAATCAATCAATCAATCAATCAATCAATCAATCAATCAATCAATCAATCAATCAATCAATCAATCAATCGCCCAACTCAGCCGAGACCAAGATTAGAGGCGCAAAAGTTTGTCAATATTTAACAGAATTACAGTCTGCCTTTAATAGCTAAAATAGTATTTCATATAATATGTTCAGAATGTTTTTACATTAATTAATTGTGTCATTATAATGGTAAATTATTATTTTAATTTTCAATGTACTGACTTGTTTACTGTTTGTCTTTTCCCCAGCACCCTCTGACGCTCCCACGATCACCGTGCTGCGCCCCTCTCCCAGCACAGTGTATGTAGAGTGGGAGACCCCAGTCTACATTAACGCCCCCCTTACAGAGTACCTAGTGGCCTGGACACCCCACGGAAAACAGGTCAGTATCTGATCCCTTCAAGCACGACTATAGGCGTTTTTAATTTGTTTTTTTAATTACCGGTTTAAATCACAGTTTTCTGGAACGAAATGTGTGTTTAAACATCATCATTTGCAAATGTTTGGTCTCAAATTAAACAAATATGAGTAATTTTCACCCACTTGAAGTTGTGGATCGCGGTAGCGAGACACAACTTCAGATGAGTGAAAATGTAATTACAGAACTTAGCAGGTAAATGGTTAGAATGTCCAGAGAGAGAAATGAGAATTAAATTCGCTATATTATCTTATGTTTTATTCAGATTGTTTATATCCAAGTAATTTTCACACACTCGAAATTGTGGATAGTGTTCGAGACACAACTCAGGTGTGAGCCTTTATGTGAACACCTTATTTATTGGACCAGTGCTGTACAATATCTGAGATTTCGGTTCAAAATACAGTCTTATGGTGCGATATGGGCTGATAACAATAATGTATGCCTCAGTGAAAAACCACTGAGGAAATGAAATGAATCGGGCTTTAGGCCACCTTTGTGCACATATATGCTAAACTGGGCCAGGAGAACCTCCTGAGGATGGTGAGATGATTGAGATGACACTGTCCTCCAGACACAGGATTCGAGATTCGAGCCCTGGCGGTCTGAGGCCGAGCACGCTACCTCTCGGCCACGGAGGCTCCCCACAATAATAACTTTCACACGTGGATGGGGAAGAAACAATTTTGTTTCTTTCAAACCGCCGAGACCGGGAACCGAACCCCGGACTCTGGCGTGAGAGGCAGCGGTGCTAACCACTACCCTAGGGCCCCCGCCCAAACCACTGAGGAACACCCCAGCAGACACAATACGTTGACCCAATGTTGTTTTGATGCTGGCCCACCGTCTTCGACGTCGGCCCGTCATCAAAGCAGCATTGGGTTTACATCTCTAGTCTTCTGGGTGTGCGTTATATAGCTGAGTTGACTTTTCAGCAATGGTCGAGGCAACACGTGGACGACCACCTGAACAGTACGACTGTGCATAACCTGAAACCCGGAGTCACTTACCTGATTCGCTTAAAGGCTCATAATCAACACGGATTAGGCCCGGCCTGCGAACGTCTGTTCACCACAGCACAAACACATACAGGTAGGTACAGTGTCAATACCCGGCAGACACCAGATGCTAGTCCAGTGCTGGTTCAATGTTGGCCCAGCGTCTGCGACGCTGGGCCAACAATAAACCAGCACTGGACCAGCGTCTCGTGTTTGTTGGGTGGAGGCAGAAGTACTGTATATAGACTCGTGGGTTACGTAATGATGCTAATTTGCCAAAGCTGAGAAGTTCATCTGCTGTATTATCTGAACGATTTGTTACTGAATAAACTAGTATGTTCTATAAATGTACAGTTGCCGTCAAATCTTCTCATTCCCTGTTCACAAGTTCATGTCATTCCTGGGGCTATAATCTAAAGTCGCCATCAAAGTGAAAATGGTATGCCTATTTGGTTGATCACATTTGGAGAGAGAAATATTTCTCCAGGAAAAGTAGATATCTGTTCTCAAAATTGACATTCAGTCGTGATTGACATCTTCATTCAGATTTAGTTTGATATATTTAAAAAATATATCTTTGAGGATGCTTTTACAATTTTCGAAAACATGCGTGACAGCAAGAATATAATAACCTTTGGTGACAGTAATAACCCAGCAGACACAAGACGTTGAATCAATGTTGGTTTAACGTTGGTACACCGTCTACGACGTTGGACCAACGTTAAACCAACATTGATTCAACGTCTTGTGTCTGCTGGGAAGTGGATGAGCTCCTCAGCTTCTCATGAAGTTAAATGTCAAGTAGCCATATTTTGTATGTGTTTATATGTGTCCAAGTTGTTAAGCATGAAGTAAATATTTACAGGTGCATAATGATCTGTTGTGTCAAGTTTAGTCACTTGTTATCCAAAAAATTGCGGACGTCGGGCCAGTGCTGTATGAATGCGGGGCCAATGTTTGTGACATTGTGCCAGCATTCAGCCGGTATTGGCTGTGCGTCACTAATTTACTGGTTCTGTTTCTGGTTTGTGGTGATAATCAAGTACTGTCCTTTGGCATTAGACTTTTGTAGGTTTTGGAGCCTGGTTGTCAATTAACCCTTTCATGTCTAGAGCTAAGATGTTGATATTTTGTTTCCTGCTACATTTGAATTGTTGTAAACTTTGAGTCCACATATCTCATTTTGGTACAAACATTCTGAGTGTACAAACACAGCAACACCTATATTATAAAAAAAAATTGTATTTATTTCATACACTCTCAATCATCGCGTTTATTGAACACCACAAGTAGAATTGAACATGATTTCTGGTTCATGTAAACTCGAATAAAACACGGGTAAAACACAAAGAACATATAAAATTACTTTCAAAAAATAACTGACACTATATAATATAGTGGCGGCATGATCGCGATACCGAAGATATTATAGCGGGGATAGTGTAAGGCGGGTTTATTTCTGATCTGGGTGGACGATTGATGATCACATCTGGGGAGCCATCGCCTGCCTGGATGTCAGGTTGGGGTTAGTTGTAAATTGGGCATTAAAAACTACGGCACCAGTGCGGATCCAGAGGAAACTACAGCACCAGTGTGGATCCCGGATCCAGAGGGATGCTTGACCCCCCCCCCCCTTTTCAGAAGTTAAATCGCCTTAGCACTCGATGCGCCAAATTAAATAATTTAAATTTTCACCCACTTGAAGTTGTGTCTCGCTACCGCGACCCACAACTTCAAGTGGGTGAAAATTACTCACATTTATTTAATATGAGATCAAACATTTGCAATTGTTGATGTTTAAACACTCATTTCGTTCCCAATAACAGTGATTTTATCAGCTTATAAAATGAAGTAAAAATGACTTCAGTTTTGCGTTTAGCGGTGTAAGAGGTTAACTTCACTATATTACCCAAACATCGGTTCAAAGTGCAACCAAAAAACCCCCCAAAAATCATGGTTTGAAGCCTACATTTATATTTTGGCGGCAGGCCAACCAGTTTCCCGTCGTACTGCCATACCACCATTTAGCTCGCGAGTATTCAGGTTTCAAAGCTTTCTTCCCCGTCCGCTCGTAATGATTCCGTATTGTGCATGCTCGACCTCAGACCACCAGGGCCCGAATCCTTAAAATTGTAGTGGAAATGGGCCATGTCACTACCACTTAGGCATATCGTTTATAAAATATCTGCTACAAGAAGCCAGCTTTGTTAGTGAAAGAAGGTAAATGGATAAAGGCTGTGGAGTATGACAGGTGGTGCATGAAAAGAAAACCGAGTCACGATTACTGACTTACCAGCATCCATTAGCGCGCACATACTGCACAATCACAGCAATCGACCCGTTAGCCGCAAAGTTAGTTCATTTCCACTGACCTGAAGCTATGTATCGCTGACGCGATCCACAACTTCAAGTCACTGGAAATATCTTAGATTTTTCAAAATGGTAGCCATTTATTTCGAATTCTCGCTGATTGAACATTTTCGAAAATGTGCTATTTAAGGTACTACAAATAATTTAAATAAAAAATTAGATGGGATTGAATAAAAAACGAGTTGGGATTGGCGCTCAAGGGGTCATAAGTGACCTGGTCAGGCATAATGTTTTCTCCGTCCGCGATCCATGCTCTGTGTATGCTGGTCACGAAACCTGTTCCTTACGGAGCAGGATCGGATATATCCATCCCCATGACCCAGAAAACAAAACGTGGAGGAAGAGGAAAAACTCTCCTAGGATAAAACTCTTCTCATGCGACACGTACCCAGTTGGCAAAAAATGGCAAGTACAGCAACTACAGCCTGCTTTGTCAAATGGTTTTATCCGTGCTGGAAACTATATCGTTTACCAGAAAAAACCCATTACCGTTTTACACAAGTAAATAAACAAATATGAGTAATTTTCAGCAAATTTTACTACCGCGACCCATAACTTGTAGTGGATGAAAATTTAAAATCAGATAACTTGGGATGAAAATATAGTACGCGTCGACTTAATTTGTAGAAGTTTAAAAATGCCCCATCATTGTCATTTTCAGCGTTATTTTATCTTTAATAAAACTTTTCTTCTATGTTTTCAGTATTTTCATTGCATGCGCGCCTAAAAGAATATCCCTCCTTGGGATTCCCCAATGATTTATCCTTAAAAAACTAGATCATTGTGAATCCTAGGTAACCGATTATTCCCCAAACTTCTTAAAGCGGAGATAAAATGTTCTCGTGGGCAACGAGAAATCTCATTCAGAGCTTTGTCTGCCACAAGAGACCAACATCAGCGGCATGTTCTGTGTTGTGCTGTGCCCATATGTAACCCAGCAAACACATGACGTTGAACCAATGCTGGTTTAATGCTGGTCCGACGTCGTAGACGATGGACTAATATCAACCCGGAATCGATTCAACCTCTCGTGTTTGTCGATACGTTTGTTTCCCTACTTCAATCAGGCTCAATGGGGTAACACAGGTCTTGCGTAAATCTAATTTGCTCTCTTTCGTTAGAAGTGAACATACATAATCATAATATCACATATAATCAGGAAGCTAGGGATAATCAGGAAATATGACAGGTTACTGAGAAACAGGATGCAGTAGGATTTTGATCAGAGTCTGTTACACAAGCGAGCCTCCAGCTATAGCTGTATCCAAATGCTACTCATCAGAGTATTACATATCGTCCCCTTGGATATGAAAGGGTGTATCTGCCACTTTGTAAAGTGGCAGATACACCCTTTCATATCCAAGGGGACGATATGTAATACAAATACCGTCGTCGATGATGATAATGACATTTAGAACTCGCTGCAAATGGATTTTGATGACGAATAAATACAAACTATTTTTTTCAGAATCAATATTATCAGTAAAATTGTAGCATATAGAGTAAAAGAGTAAGCCGCTCTCACCCTCTAATAAGCTGGCTGCTGAGGCCAACTAGAAGCGAACAAAGATAGGGAATATATAGGGATTCATCAGTATTGGCCCTACTATCATTAATCAAACATATTAGACATATATATGCCGGACCAGAATGTATACTGTTTATACGTTGTATGCAACTTCTAATATCTTCGATCACCTCAATTAGCTCATCCACCTAACTTCACATGTTCTTCGTTTATGATTCACATGTAGCCAATAACTAGTTGTTACCCACAGTTTATTTACATTTTAATCTCACTTCAGACGTCAAAATGACAATGTTGTTAATAGCACTGGTAATTTTCATCCACTACCTACCCGGCCTCGTGGTGTGTGTATGTTAAAAGTGGATTAAAATTACCTACCACCTTACCACATTTAACAACTAGAAAACTAGCATGGATGTATGCCTCACCCTTTGTGTGCTGGCATGTCAGTTAACCCCTTGCCTGCTGAGCACGGCAATTGTCGTTTTTAATCCATTTTATCAGCCGATTAAATCACAGTTATTGGGAATGAAATGACTGTTTAAACATCAAGATTTGTAAATATTTTGCCTCAAATTAGACAAATATGAGTGATTTTCAACCACTTGAGGTTGTGGATCGCGGTAGCGAGACACAACCTCAAGTGGTTGAAAATTTTAATAAATGTACTCAGCAGGATAAGGGTTTTAACCCTTTGCCGACCAGACGGCCCCACGGATTCCCCTAACTCTCCCAGCCATGTATCGTGGATTCTAAGTTGTTTTTGTGAGATTGGTTATTAGCAGAGGGTCATTCTGAAGGAGTTGGCAGTAGATGCTAGAGTTTTCAGTTCTGTATTATCCAATAAGAAGATTGGTCGGTTAGCTACGTACATGGCTTTGTTTGACAACCTTTCAAAAGTTCGCGCTTTACTTTCGAATGATTTCAATTGAGATGTGGCAAACATTCCGAAATTTTATGTTTACTATTTTTGATTTGCAATAAAAAATGCCCAATACCACAAGTGTTTTATTCACATTTGATATTCTACGTTTTCTGAAATTATCCTACATACCAGAAAAGTATGAGCCTAAACTAGTAAGCTGAGTATATGAAGGGGTTATGACTGCCAGCTCTTAGGCCCTTGTTTGGTGGTGTGTGATTTGCCTGCGGAAGACTAACCTCCATTCCCGTCATGCCCTCTGCAGGTCATCTGGGGGTCATCCAGCAGGTGGCGCCAGACAGAAGAGGACGCAGCACCGAGCACCTTGGTGGGATCTCATCTTAATAGTAACCCGGCACACGCAAGACGTCCACACAATGCTGTGTTAATGTTGGGCCAGCGTCGTAGCCGCTGGCCCAACATTACAACAACATTGTATCGTCGTCTCGTGTTTGCTGGGAGTAATCCCTCAAATTGTTGCCCAATTAGGGCCTAATTAACACTATTACGTTACAATTACCTACAATTTGTATTACATTTTTATTACATTATTATTATTTTTATTTATCATGTTCAAATAAAATCCTCCGAAAGTAGATAAATAGTGTCAGAGTGTAAATGCAAAATTTTAAATTTCCCACCTGTAGTCGTAGTTCAAAATCGTAATTTTTTTGTTCAAGTGGGGAAAAAGACCATTGCTAATTTCATTTTAAAGAGTATTTAACATTACTGGCTGCCAAATGAAAAGAATTCCAGCTATTAATTGTACTTCCGTTTCCGGTTTGAAGTGATTTCCATCTACACTGGTTTAATAGATTAAATTATTGGTATGGCTGAATTTTTTAATTTCCATCATTTAGAGCGGTAAATTCTACACGTGTTTAGATATTTTTATAAAGGGAAGATTTGCACCTAATTAATTAATTTCAGGGGGACAATTTGTTGAGTTATTTTTTAACGGGAGCTAATCTGCTCCACCTTATATATAATGTGTAATAATAATATATCCTTGAACATATTGCATACATTTTTGATACATAAGGATTTACTGTTAAAATTTACTGTTAAAATGGTGTAATTAAAACAACATATATAATGTGACTTTACTATACTAAAATAGTACTATAGTAAAAATACAATTATGCCCATTGCTATATCAAATCTTTAAATTTCATAAATACATCTTGCACAAATAACATTTTCCATTTTTAAACAGCCAAAATGTCAAATAAATAGATCTGTAATCATAAAAATTAAAAACTACTTAGGAAATTTGTGTTGATGACGTGTTTTTTTTCTTTGCAGATTTAGGGCCGTCGCTGTTGTTGACACAAGGGAGTAAATTATTACGGTTTGATCTGAACGTGTTGATAAATGTTCAGCCAGAGACTATGTATGACACTGGAGCGGACAAGCTGGTGGAAGGTGAGTCTACATAGACCAGTACCCTCAAAATACAGAAATTAACAAACAAAGTATCCCCATCCTTAATTCTTTAAGCCTCTGTGGCATTTTATTCACAAGAAAATAGTAAGATCCACCAGAGTAAACCACATTTTTTTATTTGTCATGCATGAATAATTAGAATCAATGCTGGTCCATCGTCTACGACGCTGGACCACAATCAACCCAACATTGAAATGAAGACGTTCTGAACTCATTTTTTTTTTAATTAATCACATTTTTGTATTTTATAAAATCGAGCAGTTTCCATTCTCTTTGAGGTGGGAATTGCGGCAGCAATTCACATCTCAAAGAGAATGGAAACGAGAAAGCTAGCTGGGTTTTCAGTTATGTCGTAATGTGTAAATCACTCCAACCTCCCCATTCATAATACATGTATGTGCATGTGTACTCAATAATTGGACATGTTTATGAGACCTATTTGAAGCTAATAATGTCTTAAACTTAACATATTTCTAACATAACATAAGACGTGTGTGCATTTACACCACATTACACCATGTGTGTGGCATGTTTGAATTACTTACTAACCAACCCAATGAATTGTAACTCTACGTTATGCTTTCATCTTTCGAAACCTGAGGTTGCAGCCATTACACTGCACGGCTGTTAAAATGGAGAACGAGGATGCTAAATATTCATTAAAATCTTTATTATCATAATAATTGACTGTATTGGATTGCTGTAAATTCTTAGAAAGATGATATATTGATGTAACATGTGTAAATGTAAAAAAGTGTGAGCAGCGGTGTATTGTATTAGGATAAATGCTAAGTTTGAAAAAATGTTAAGAATATTAAATAAAATATTTTTAATATGTAGTTTTAAAACAGTACGCCAGATTTAAATATTGGCATGATAGCTGATGTGTGGTTATTCGAGGAATATTCGAGGAATATTCTGACTTAAAACATGTTTGATATCAATGTTTTGACCTTACTTTTAAAGTGTGATAAAATGTGTTAATTACACTAAACAATTATCACCATTTATTTTAAACAATTTTAATGCCGTGTTGGCAACTAATTGACATTCATATTAATCAAAGATAAATTATCAGTGTCTGCAAAAAATGGATTACTTCGGTCGTGCATAATGATACAAATGTGAAAATCTAATCAGATCCGGTAAAATTATAACCTATTTTTTCTGTTCTGTAAAATTAAAGTCTTTACTGTTAAGTTGTAAAGACCTGCTAAAAATTCTCCATTTGTTGGAAATATTTTGTGTTACAATATATCGTTATTATCCTCTTGTTGAAGAATGCCAGAGGCGCACTTATTGTCACGAGATGCTGGCTAATTACATTGTCATGGTAACCAGCGGGTGCGCCTTCTGAGCATGCGCTGTTGTCATGGCGATACTTGGCAATTTGTTTTTAGCAGTGTAGTGTTTTGCCGCCCTCGCCTCGCCACGGATTTAGAGGGCGTGGCTGACATGACTAACCCACTAACACCAAACTACTCATCCCAACTATGCAACCCACATGTGAGTATACTGCCGTGCAAAGCCAAAAGGCAGTATCTGCTTACTTTACAAGTAAGCAGATACTGCATTTTGGCTTTACAGAGCAGAATAGTAATATAACATAGAATGGCTCGTCATTCACAAACAATAGATTTGATTCTATGTTAGTTCAACGTTGGACTACCCTCTGCGACGTCGGACCAACATTGAACCAACATAGGGTTCGCGTCCCTGTGTATCCTAATAATATATCCTATTAACATTTGCAATGCTGTAATCCCAAACTGAAGTAATGGATTTTTCAACAATCTTTGAAGGTGATAATTGTAAGGTATAAACAGTAAAATCATATTATATACCGCATGTGACACATTATATAACCTGCAACAGTCACGTTCAGTTTGGTGAAATATGACATTTAGAATTTCTTAAATTAACTTTAAATGTATATTTTTAATGCAAATTTCACACAATCCCCCATATCGTCGCCTCGGAGCTAAAGGGTCCTATCTGACACTCGTCAGAGTGGCAGATAGGATCTTTTAGCTCCGAGGCGACGATATGCTGTCAGCATGGGCATGTAGTCTCATAATGCCTTGTGTCTATTGCTTTTCTGAACGCGTTTGCTAGTGTGTATCTCGCCCATATCCTACCAGACCGATTTAAAATCTCTATAAGGTGGAACATTTTGACCTCTAGCAGAAGATATAGACTCAATTATTGGTAGGACTCCCAGCAAACAAAAGCTGTTAAATCAATGTTGGTTTAATGTTGGGCCAGCGTTGAAGACGATGGGCCAGCATTAATCCAACATTGATTCAACGTCTCGTGTTCGCTGGATTTACTTGCACGTAATAATGAACCGATGTTGGCTCGATATAGCGCTTAATACAGCATGATTTACCTAAGAATATATACTAATATCATACTAATAAACGACAAACCCATATAAAAGGTCACCAGACTGAAGTAGTTAATAGCCAAGCATTCATATAGCAGTATTTTATTATTTTTGCATGTTTTCCTTTTGTCAGGGCTCGCCATGCATTACGCCCGCGGCTGGCTTTTTTGTTCTGATGAGAGTTTCGTGTACCGTATTTCTGTGGTGAACCCCAGTAACTGGACGCCTATATTACCACGGAGGACTGTGTCTCTCAGCGTGGACTGGCTGCATGATCACCTCTACATAGCACAATACGACCAGGTTAGTACGGAAAAAGACACCAAGCAAAATGATGCAATTCTGACAGGGCATTGCGCCTATAACTGGATTTGCATCAATGTCATTGCGTGATAGGATACGTTTTTTATCCTAATCCAGATTGACCAATCTGCCAGATTGGCTTCTAAGATGGTTTAGGATTATACTTGGCATCCATCTTATTAGTCAGTGCGTTCTTATTAAGGTAGAGTAGTTTATTTTAAGAATCTGCCTTGAGGCTTACATTTTTTATAAGCTGACTTGGGTTTTTATCTCCCGCCCTACAAAGTTGTGAGCCGGAGATTATGCCGTCACCCGGGACGTCCGCCTGTCAACGTTGTCGTTTCCGGAGCATATCTCGGAATAATGGGAGGATTTCTTTCATATTGCACACTCATATCACTTATGGGGTGTAGATGTGCCTTTTGGTTATGACCTTTGATCTACTTTCTGACCTACATCTCTCAGCCAAAATAGCTTAGTTACTAACAATTTCATGAGGGATGACTTTCACATTGCACACACTCACATCGCTTAGGGGGTGTAGATGTGCCTTTTGGGGGCTATGACCTTTGACCTACTTTTTCATATACATCTTTGAGCCAAATTAACTTGGACATCCTTTCGAGAACAGATCTCTGAAACCCCTTTAATTCCATTCATATTGCCCACGCCATCACCCACCGGTTCAGCACTTGCCTTTTGGTAGTTATGACCTTTGACCTATTTTTACCTACATTTCTGAGCTAAAAAAAACTTTTAAAATGAACAGAGTAACTGCACCATTTAAAGAACATATCTCTGAAACCTCTTGGGGAATCCGATCATATTTCACACTTACATCACCCAGAAAGTGTATAGGCCTAGATGTGCCTTTTGCCTGTTTCCATCACAATGGAAGGGCGGGGGGGTTTGTTGAGATTTAGCGGTATTTGGCCTCTAGTTTGTAGTATGGGTCGTCAATTATTAGGTTATTATGAATACTTCCCAGACACATGACTCATTTGCTTGTCTCTGCAGGTGTAACTAGGATTATTTTAAGTAGGCCTGTGTATCAGTTGTTTATCTCCCGCCCACGAAGTAGGGGCGGGGGATATTGTCATCACCATGTCTGGCCGTGCGGCCGTGCGTCCGTGTTTCGTTTCCGGACGATATCTCTGAAACCGTTAGCCGGATTGCTTTCATATTGCATACACACATCCCTTAGGGGGTGTAGATGTGCCTTTTGGGGGTCATGACCTTTGACCTAGTTTTTGACCTTTGATTTTGAGGCGATTATCGACTTTAATTGATTGCGAATAAAAAGTTCAGTTTCCGGACGATATCTCGCAAAGCGTTTCCTGGATTGTTTTCATACCGCACACACAAATTCCTCAAGGGGTGTAGATGTGCCTTTAAGGGGTTATGACCTTTGACCTTATTTTTACCTTTGATTTTGAGGCGATTATTGACTTCAATTGATTGCGGATAAGTTCAGTTTCCGGACGATATCTCGCAAAGCGTTTGCTGAATTGTTTTCATACTGCACACACAAATCCCTCAGGGGTTGTAGATATGCATTTTGGGGGTTATGACCTTTGACCTATTTTTTTCCCCTTGATTTTGATGCGATTATTGACTTTATTTGATTTTGAATGATCAGTTCAGTTTCCGGACGATATATCACGAAGCGTTTGCTGGATTGTTTTCATACTGCACACACACATCCCTCAGCGGGTGTAGATGTGCCTTTTGGGGGTTATGACCTTTGACCTAATTGTTGACCTTCAATTTTGAGGCCATTATTGACTTTAATTGATGGCGGATGACAAGTTCAGTTTCCGGATGATATCTCAGAAAGCATTTGCTTGATTGTTTTCATAATGCATTCTCATATCCCTCAGGGGGTGTAGATGTGCCTTTTGGGGATTGTGACCTTGCTGCAGGTGTATCTAGGATTATTTAAGTAGGCCCCATTGTTTTACGTTTGATTTTGAGGCCATTAATAACTTTAATTGATGGCAGAAGATAAATTCATTTTCCGGATGATAGCTCGGAAAGCGTTTGCTGGATTCATATTGCCACACACATCCCTTAGGGGGTGTAGATGTGTTTTTTTTAACCTTTGACTTTGAGGCCATTATTGACTTTAATTAATGGCGGGGATATCGTTAGCGTCAGCGCTCTTGTTAAGACATATATTACTGGCTACTCAAGTGCTAATAAAAACACACAGAGGCTACTATGGTCGACATCACTGCTTTAGGAGTTAAGGGGTGTGTTCTGCACAGTCTGGTGGTAGCATTTTATCATGCGTGAGATAAATCATAGTAGAAACCGTTAGAAAAATATTAATAATCGTAGATATTTTTTTTGTAAAAGTTTCAAGTTTTCTAATGATCTAACTGCCTGTTGTTTTTTTTCTCTCCTTGTTCCTGCTCAGATTCAGCGTTGCACCCTGGACGCCAGTTACTGTGAGCAGGCCGTGGGGGACTTACCTGAACAACCCGATAAAGTGGTGGCAGCACCGTGCAGTGGGTACGTCAGCAGCAGACCCCAGGGAGCAAGAGACGTTGAACCAATGATGGGTTAATATTGGCCCACCGTGCGCCAATATTAACGCAGCATTGGTTTAACGTCTCTTGTTCAGTTGGACAGTTTTATTAGATCATAACCAGCGCTGTCGTCGCACCCAGCACCGCCGCGCGTCAATAGCGATTTGTGCTCCCATTAAAAAAAATGAAATAAAATGAAGAGGTTTTATGCCACCTTTGTGTATAAAACTGGGCCAGGAAATGAAATGAAACGAATGTGATTTTAGACCACCTTTGTGCACATATAGGGTAAACTGGGCCAGGAGAACCTCCTGGTGAGGATGGTGAGATGAATGAGATGACACTGTCCTCCTGCCATTCAAGAACTACATTCAATTTGATCATACTTTATCAACCTGAGTCACCTTGTGCTGACTGAATTGGGAGCCTGTATTCATATATGAATCTTATTGGTTTTTCCCATCTCGAAAACCGCGAGTCCGGATCCCTCGTGTTTTTGTGAGCAGACACCCCCATTCATGGCCCCGTTTTCACCAACCGGCTCGGCTAAGTCACCATGGATTTAAGTAAGTTTTAAGCTCACTGATTGGTGGAGAGTTGATCACGACGTGTTAATAGTTAAGACCAAAATTTTGAATTAAGTCCGTTGCTTTTACCAACTGACTTGATTCAAAAGTTTCAAAAGTTTGTCACATGATCAAGTCTCAACCAATCAGTGAGCTTAATACTGACTGAAGTCCAGTTGGTGAAACTGGGACCTGGGGCGCATATTACAAAGCATCATAACTTTGATTTTATCAAGTCAGGAATGATCCTAACTTTTCTAATGGAAATTAAAGCGAGCTAAGGTAACATCAATGCTAGGTTGCTTTATGATATGCGCCCGAAGTCTCGAAAGTTTTTGTCATTGCTCAGTTATTTTCAACAAAAATGTGGCAAATTCTATTTGATTCGGTCGTTCAGTTACCAAATTGTATTTTGCCTGTATAGGTCTATCACGAAGTAGATTTTTATATTGAATGATGCTCAAAGTGACTTATTTGTAGTATATCACCCTGAATTATAGTCATTTGTTGCAGATACGTGTTGTGGCTTGTGAGATCACGAGGTATTTTTAGACTGGACATGGCGGATATAGGAGGACCAGCTCAGCCGTTAGAGACATTACTATTTATCAACTCCTCGGATATTACCACCTTTTACGTGAACTGTCTAGACCACTACATCTACTACCCGGATCACAGGCGTAACCTACTGTTACGTCAGGCCCTACAAGGGGGGGCACCCACTGATGCCCTACCACACGCCGAGGTCAAACAGTTCGCTGACATGCACGCATTGGCTTTTTGGGAAAGGAAAAAGATTTTTCTTTGGAGCAGAGTGAGTCTTCAAATATAATTATGTCTGAGCTCAAGACACCGAGCATTTCAGCGCGTTAGAAGTTATTATTTTCGTTTATGGTATTTGACCCTTTCAGCGCGGGGACCGTCTTTATACGTCAGGATCTGACGTCTGTAGACGTCAGATTCTGACGTATAAAGACGATCCCCGCACTGAAAGAATTAAAATATTTATAAAGGTCATAGACCCATAACATATATATTCAAATTAGCCGGAAAAAGCTAACAAGGACATTTATAATGATTTCAAATTGAAAGAACCCTTTACCATTTTGATTCTATAAATACCAAGTATAAGTATATTATAATATCAAGCTAAACTATATGGAAAGATGATAATAATTAATTACTTCTAATCAATGATACCACTTGACAAAATTCCCGTACCTTTTGGAATGATGTAAAAACTAAGCGGAGTGAAAGTACCAGAATGTAATTTTTATCATGTTTAGCCGTAAAAATATTAAAAACAAATAATAAGAAAGATATCTGACATATAGCAATATCTTATATATGTATGTTTAATGTTTATATTTCTGATAATGCTTGTTTCAAGCTTCGTGCTCCCGAATTGTTCGATTCTATTTTTCATTCGTTTGAAGCTGGAGTTGCTAGCGCAATGTCCAACTTCAAATACTGAAAAATAGTTCTCTTCTTTTGAAGAATAGACATGTCATCTGTTTTCTAGTTTGTCGTTATTTTGTATTTTAGGAGTGGGAGGTATTAGAGGAGACCAGAGACCACCTGAAGCATAACGCGGTGCACTATGTGGGAGGAGCAGACAAACCACAGCTTGGACCGGATCTACTCATCTGGGACAACAGCTCACAACCCACCCCGAGTACGTCACTACAGCTAGGAATAGCCAGCGAACACCAGACGTTCACCCAATGCTGTTGTAATGTTGGGCCAGCGTCGCAGACGATGGCCCAACATTACAACAACATTGGGTCAATGTCTCGTGTACGCTGGTAAAAGACATTTTTGTATAAATAGGAATGCGATGATAATGCATGGTTTGCTAATTGACCAATCAAAATACAATTTGCAAGCAATTCTGTTATGGCCCGACTGATCTGCAAGCACAGGTCGTTGAGCCAATGTTGGTTAAATGTTGGTCGAGCGTCGTAGACGGTGGGCCAACTTTAAACCAACATTGGCTAGACGTCTGGTATTTTCTTGGTGCAAGCAGTTCAAGCTGCATTTCCCCCTTTCAGTAGGGTCATAATAGTATCTGTCAAACCTACTTTATCAAAAACGTTATTGATGTCACCAGGATAATGACCCAGTACCTAGTTGTATGGTGATTAATGTTAATGCAGGTCTTAATGCTTACCCTTTTCTATTATCACAGCTCCTAACGAAGCACCACAGTCGGTGAAGGCAGCTTTTTCTACCACATCAGCAGTTATACAATGGAGTCCCCCTCCACATATCTATGGTAAGTCTGATATTAACACTACCACCTCATCAGTCCCCTCCATATCTATGATAAAATTCACACTACCACCTCATCAGTCCCCTCCATAGCTATGATAAAATTAACACTACCTCCTCATCAGTCCCCTCCATATCTATGATAAAATTAACACTACCTCCTCATCATTCCCCTCCATATCTATGGTCAAATTAACACTACAACCTCATCAGTCCCCTCCATATCTATGATAAAATTAACACCACCTCCTCATCAGTCCCCTCCATATCTATGGTCAAATTAACACTACCACCTCATCAGTCCCCTCCATATCTATGATAAAATTAACACTACCACCTCATCAGTCCCCTCCATATCTATGATAAAATAAACACTACCTCCTCATCAGTCCCCTCCATATCTATGACAAAATTAACACTACCTCCTCATCAGTCCCCTCCATATCTATGATAAAATCAACACCACCTCTTCATCAGTCCCCTCCATATCTATGATAAAATTAACACTACCTCCTCATCAGTCCCCTCCATATCTATGATAAAATTAACACTACCTCTTCATCAGTCCCCTCCATATCTATGACAAAATTAACACTACCTCCTCATCAGTCCCCTCCATATCTATGATAAAATCAACACCACCTCTTCATCAGTCCCCTCCATATCTATGACAAAATTAACACTACCTCCTCATCAGTCCCCTCCATATCTATGATAAAATCAACACCACCTCTTCATCAGTCCCCTCCATATCTATGATAAAATTAACACTACCTCCTCATCAGTCCCCTCCATAGCTATGATCAAATTAACACTACCTCCTCATCAGTCCCCTTCATATCTATGGTCAAATTAACACTACCACCTCCATATCTATGGTCAAATCAACACTACCTCCTCTTCAGTCCCCTCCATATCTATGGTCAAATTAACACTACAACCTTATCAGTCCCCTCCATATCTATGATAAAATTAACACTACCTCCTCATCAGTCCCCTCCATATCTATGGTCAAATTAACACTACCTCCTCATCAGTCCCCTCCATATCTATGATAAAATTAACACTACTTCCTCATCAGTTCCCTCCATATCTATGATAAAATTAACACTACCACCTCATCAGTCCCCTCCATATCTATGATAAAATTAACACTACCTCCTCATCAGTCCCCTCCATATCTATGGTCAAATTAACACTACCTCCTCATCAGTCCCCTCCATATCTATGATAAAATTAACACTACTTCCTCATCAGTTCCCTCCATATCTATGATAAAATTAACACTACCTCCTCATCAGTCCTCTCCATATCTATGATAAAATTAACACCACCTCCTCATCAGTCCCCTCCATATCTATGATAAAATTAACACTACCTCCTCATCAGTCCCCTCCATATCTATGATAAAATTAACACTAATTCCTCATCAGTCCCCTCCATATCTATGACAAAATTAACTCTAATTCCTCATCAGTCCTCTCCATATCTATGATAAAATTAACACTACCTCCTCATCAGTCCTCTCCATATTTATGATAAATTAACACTACCTCCTCATCAGTCCCCTCCATAGCTATGATAAAATTACCACTACCTCCTCATCAGTCCCCTCCATATCTATGATAAAATTAATTAATTATGGTCAAATTGACACTACAACCTCATCAGTCCCCTTTCATATATCTATAATCAAATTAACATCTACAACCTCAGCAGTCCGATTTCACATATATATGGTAAAAACTAACACTATTCTATGTTATATTTTGAAGTGTTTTTTGTTATACAGTAGAGCTACCCGTCACATATTGTAAGAATAAATTAAAATGAGGACAGTGTATATTCAGAATGAAAATAAATTGCATTCTTTTCAATTTCAAGTTGAGAATGCACTTGTAAATGCAGTTCAAATGGTAGAAAATAGTTTCGAAATAGAAACATACGCGAGAATAAATATTGTGCTTGTGTTTTGTTTTAATTGAAGAATATTGTGTAACATTGGCTCACAACGACTATAAATTTGTGGTGAGTTGTAGGCCCATTCTTTAGGCACCATCCATCGAGGACAATATAAGACATCTTCCTTCGCAAGGCCCGCTACTCCCTGCGACGTCGGGAGTAGCGGGCCTTGCGGAGGAAGATGATATAAGACGAGATTCGTCCCAGCAAACACGGGACATTGACCCAATATAGGGTTAATGTTGGCCCGACGTCTCCGACATCGGCCCGACATTAACCCAACATTGGGACAATTTCCCATGGATATAAGATGCGCGTTATTTCTGAAAAAAAAATTGAAGAGATTGATTTTGTTTCTCAGGTGACGGAGCGTGGAGAGATTGGCGTTATGAGCTTCTGTGTCAAATGGGGAACTCCAATGACATGCCTTCCATACTGAACATAACTAATACTACCTATATACTGCTGAATCTGGCGCCTAACACCACATACAGCGTGTGTGTACGAGCGTACACCAACAACGTCAATGAACACGCCTCATCATGGTCACCTAATGCCATCGGCAAAACCTTCTCAACTGGTGAGTAGTTTAAAGATAAAGGTGCAGGTTTAAAGTCTGATAATAAATCTGAAGACCTATTATCCGACATTTTACCCCCCCCCCCCCCGGTCACTGGACATGTTCATTCGTGTGCCATTTCAACTCCACGGAGAGCATACAGTCGTGCAGCAATTTTTCGTTTTATCGTACAAATGTCCTAAGAATGAGAAGGGAGAAACATTATACTTCTCTGAAAATCCTACACCAAGCGGGGTTCGAAACCGCACAGCAGACAGCGACATCGACAGAGCGCCACTTTCTAACCAATGCGCCATATCCCTCTCAAGTGCTAGCTTAGTACTCATCAAGTATTCTCTGGTGACATATTGGTTCTCCGCTCTATAGTGCTTGTCGAGCTCTCATAATTCCACATAACTTGAAGGTTGTGTGGACAACGTAAAGGTATAGAAAGAAAATCAAAAAGGAAATGCTTAATCTTGTCGTTTAATCAACGCCACCGACACTGATTAGACACCGAGATAAAAAGTCAGGCAGCATTTGTGACTACTTCGCCCATTGTACCAACTCTATTTTTTATATCATTGATAACATTCCAATGAACATAACTAAACTTGTTGCCAGTTTTTGTCAAGTCAAAGGAAATGCGTCAGAGGGGAAATACAAAACTGTGAACAACTCTTCATCCGGGGAAGTGACCTTTCAAAAATGCCTAAATTTGGGGATTACTCTATTTTCATCTAAATTTAGCAACTAGTCACAAACATTCGCCACTGGGGCATACCAGAGGCTACATGAAGCTCGGCCACGCCGCGTGGTGTGGCTCTGGGAACCAGAATACTCAGACGCCCCCAAATATAAACGAATACCGGTCAACTTGTACCCATGTCAACACGTACCCATGTCAACTCGTACCCATGTCAACTCGTACCCATGTCAACTCGGACCACTAATAGATGTCAACTCGTACCACAAGTGATGTCAACTCGTACCACCATTAGATGTCAACTTGTACCCAACAAGGCAAGTATCAGATGATGGTACGAGTTGACATCTATTACCACACAATAGATGTCAACTCGTACCCATGGCAACTCGTACCCATGTCAACTCGTACCACTTATAGATGTCAACTCGTACCACAAGGTGCCACAAGTGATGTCAACTCGTACCCAACAAAGTGAGTATCAGATGATGGTACGAGCTGACTTCTCGTACCACACAACTCGTACCATCATTAGATGTCAGCTCGTACCAAAGATAATATTCTGGAGGATAGAGAATGTAGGTTGTACATAACTTGTGACTTTTCTTTTAGTGGTAAAATAATACTTAATTAATTTATTGAGCCACGCATGTCAAATGGGATTAGCTGCAATGGTCGGTTGCCTACATCCCAGACAATGCCGTTATGTTTATTTACGGCCTTGCGTCATAGTGATAACAAGTCAGGAAGGGTGATGGCAATAACTTATTGTTACTGCGCAGTGACAATTTAGTTATAGTGCCTCCAGACAAAAACTGTTTTTAGGTTAAATTTTAACATGTGTCTGTTGTGTTAAAACCATGATACTAAAGATATCAATGACTCTGGTTTGGGTGCGGGAAACAAAATGATAAACCCCCATGTTATCTTGGCAATGCCTTTTAATTTTATTTTAAGAAGTAGCCATTTTATTTTATTTTAGGAAGTAGCCATTTTTTATTATGGCAATGCCACTTAACATGATTTCAGTTGTTTGTCATACCATGTATATGTCTTATGATTTTGACAAACTAACATTCTTGTCTATAAATGTACATATATCTCTCTTATTACTATGACAAATAAGTCTGTAATGACTTTTATTTCTGTCAATAAAATATCTGTCTGTCTGGTACTGAGGTGCGATGTCTTGAGCTTTTCAAAATTAACTTAGATGGCAATGGTAATAGGCTGTTATCACAATACTAACTGTCAGACCAGCATAAACATAATTATCTCCGTAAATAATTGCTTCATTGTCTACATTATCATGAATTATAATATTTTTGCAACATCATTTCAATGCCAATTGTATTTTATCTCAATCATTCTCAGACGAAACGTAAATTTGTGTACAGGTCCTCACTCATAAGACAATTAATTAATCTGAAGCAGCTTTGAGTTGATATTTTATGTGACATTTCATAAACTCCAAGGGATTAGCGCCTTAATTAGTGACAATGTCGTTACGTAATGTTAAATGGGCAGTCGGGGGGGGGGGGGGGGGGGGTGGGCTGGTGAAGGGTACGGTACCAGATTGATCAATCACATGTGAGAAAATAATGGTTTAACCCTTTCAGGCCTGAATTTACCATTGTCATCTTCATCCACTACAAACCGCGAATTGCTGTCGCAATTCTCGACTTGTAGTGGATGAAGATGACTTGATGTGGTTTGAAAATTGAAGAAAATTGCCATGTATTGGTAACAAGTTTCACGGAAATTTTCGTTCTAAAACCCTTTGTTGTGGGAAAATTAAGTCTGTTTTCAGGGATGTAAAATGATGCTTTAATGCATCGTGAGGGCTTAAAGGGTTAAGCAATGGTGTGCTTTCATAGCAATCATGGCAATTAGCTACAACACATGCACCACTTGTTGTGAAGGGATTAGACCGTTGACCCCCCACAGCCAAACTGCAATCAAACGGTCTACTAAAATGATCATAAAAGTGTTTCAATTTCACAGTTTCTCACTGATCTTACAGACAAGCTAGTGAAAAATTAAAACGGACATAAAATAACAGTTGATTCACCTTAGCTGTTATACATTTTGAGCTGAAGCATTAAAACAAAATAGTTTGCGCTGGGAAATTAGCTCCACATTCATTTGAAATCTAATTTTTGCTCCAGCTACTGGGTCCACACAGGTTAAATTTGTTACTTTGTCATCCCGTCAAAACGTGTTGAATTTGAACATATGTTACTTTGAACAAGTGTTACTTTGTCATCCCGTCAAAATGTGTTGACTTTGATTTGATGAAATGTTACTTTGAACATTGATTCTGTAGTCTAACCGTCAATGCTTTAAACGTTATGAAATAATTGGTCAATAAAATATTGTAACAAAATCATTGATAAATAAAATATTAAAAGTTGGTATCAATTCATAAACATATCAGTGCATTAAACAAAAATGATTCTCAAGTGTTTTCGGTTAAATTTGTTCTGTTTGTGATACTTAATGACCCAATAACTGAATAAATAGGTAACATAAGTAAAACACTGTTCATGTACATGTACAGGGCGGGCCCTCACGGGTTCACGCTTGATCAGGACTAAATCCCTGGTGCATTGGGAAGTTGGAGATCGCAGGTTCGAACCCCACTCTGGCCTTCAAGTTTCAAAGAAACAAAAATGTTTCTTCCCCGCTCACTCGTAATGATTCAATAGTTTAACCTATTTGTGCACAAAGGTAGCAGACATACAGAGAGATATTTTATAGACACAAAGAAAAGTCTTATTTGTAATAAAAATGATAGAATATATGTACACGTATATATACAAGATGATTAATTTGCTAAAATCACACGACAATTTACTTTGTATCTCATACAGTATTAAAATCATGTTAAGTGACATTGCCATATTAAAAAACATAAAACCCCATTCATTTCTTTGTTTAGTCCAGTTACACTTTATAAAATGACATCAATTACTTGTAGGTATATGTTATCAGTTGTATGAGGATATCATTAGATTAAATTTAATTGCAAGCTGAACATGCCCTAACACATGTACTATATAAATAACACAAACCAAACAGGCTCTTATGTATAACCTTCATTCATTATCCTTCGGAATTAACATTGGTACGAGTTGACATCTAATGATGGTATGAGTTGACATCTATTAGTAGTAGGAGTGGACATGGATACGAGTTGACATGGGTACGAGTTGACACCTGTTGTGTGATAAGAGATGTCAGCTCGTACCATCATCTGATATTTCCTTTGTTGGGTACGAGTTGACATGGGTACGAGTTGACATGGGTACGAGTTGACATGGGTACGAGTTGACATGGGTACGAGTTGACATGGGGCGAGTTGACATGGGTACGAGTTGACATGGGTACAAGTTGACATGGGGCGAGTTGACATGGGTACGAGTTGACTGTCACCTATATAAACAACGGCCGCCTGACTAAAAATATTGTCTGCCGCGACTCAAAAAGCGGATGAGAGATAATTATTTTAATTTTTTAAATTTTACACTAAATAATGAACACGCCTAAGCTTCAAATGAAAGGAAAATGTATATTTAACCCTTTAACCGCCAAATTATTCAATTTGAATTTTCACCCACTTGAGGTTGTGTATCGCTGACGCGATCCACAACTTCAAGTGAGTGAAAATTATTCAGATTTGACAAAATGGCGGTCAACTCTTTTCCCATCTTGCTGGTTGATGTCACATTTTTTCTTAATATTTAAAATGTGGTACTTAATGTGCTAATAAAAAATAAAAACTCGAATATATGCGGCACCAGCGGTTAAAGGGTTATGCAAATAATTGCACAGTTGTATTTATTTATTTTCAGAGAGAGGGATGCCTAACCTGCTGATAGCAGTGAGTGGACAGATACTACAGGCGGATATGAACGGTCTGAATCAGAGAGCTCTAATCACCGATGACTATCTGAAAGAAGTCAGATGTAAGTAAACCATAGTATAGACTACCCTCTGGGTAAACCATAAAACCACCAAGTGGTAGTCCCTGAGTAAACCATATATTTGCCAGCAAGGTCACTCACAAGTGAATGTGCGTTTTCCTATGGTTTTAGAGACGGGGAATGATTAAAAAAAAATATCTGGCGTACGACTGTAGGCCACTGGAAAAATATGTAGTTTAATCAGTATAGGCGACTTTAAAATGACGTAAAATCATATTTAGTTTATATTATCAAGGAATTATATTGCTTCTATGAGTCAGCCAATAGACACAGCATTTATTTTGACATTGTTTTCAGATTTTCTTGTGTACGGCAACTTGTATATCTGGAGTACTGATCATGGTGAGCTCCACTACAAACACGGGAACGAGCCGATCAGAAGGGTGCTAAGATCAGCAGATGCCGGAAGCCTGGCATATGATTGGCTGGGAAGCACGCTTTATTACGTGAGAGGACGTCAATACGTAAGTAGATAATGCTGTTTTCTGTGGTGAATTATCACACTGTGTTTTTTCACCACCGGATAGTCATCGCCATCAGCCATATGGGCAATACATTGAATAATCATTCCCCCCTTCAAATTTCTTGTTTGCAGGAGAAATAAAAAGGCGTGATCAGCACTTTAAACCTTTAACCGCCGGTGCCGCATATATTCGGGTTTTCATTTTTCTTAGTACACTAAGTACCACCTTTTAAACATGTGACAAAGATAAAATGTGACATCAATCAGCAATATTTGAAAAGAGTTGACCTCCATTTTGTCAAATCTGAATAATTTTCCCTCACTTGAAGTTGTGGATCGCGTCAGCGAGACACAACTTCAAGTGGGTGAAAATTCGGATTGAATAATTTGGCGGTTAAAGGGTTAACCCCTAGAACACAGAATGTCTACTGCAGTACACATTCTGTGTTTTTATCAGCAACTGTATAGCCCTGATAACCCTGACCCTGGCAGTTGTTAAAAATAAAACATGTTTTTAATCTAGAAACACTGATATATGTTGGGACCTAGATTTCACAAATCACATAAATTTTCAGTCACTTGAAGTTGTGTCTCGCTACCGCGAGACACAACTTCAAGTGACAGAAAATTTAAAGTGAACAGCTCAGTGCTCTAGGGGGTTAAGGGTAAAATTGATTTTTGTCCGAACTTTATCAGCATTTAACTTCTATTGATTGTATGTATTTGTCAGATCTACCGTATACGTTGGGAGGGTCATTACTGGGAGAGATCGCCACCTCATGAGATCCATCACAGCGACACAGAGATACAGCAGCTGACACTAGACACCCGAGCAGAGTACCTGTACTGGACCACAGCCTGTCGCGTGGAGTCATCACAGCTCAGCGGCAATAACCCCATACCACTGGCCACCAAAGACTCATGCTCCTCAGTCAGGGTGAGTGTTAGCTGAGGCTAGGCTGAGGGCCCCTCATGTCTGGGCCAACCTGAGAGCCCCTTATGTCTGGACTAGCCTGAAGGCCCCTCGTGTCTTGGCTAACCCGAGGGCCCCTCATGTCTGGGCCAACCTGAGGGCCCCTCCTGTCTGGGCTACCATGAGGGCCCCTTATGTCTTAAATAATTGGCATAACCTAAGGGCCCCTAATGCCTGGGCTAACCTGAGGACCCCTCAAGCCATATATATATGGCCTAACCTGAGGGCCCCTCGCGCGCTAACTTGTTACTTAAGTAATTCAAAGAAAATAAATATGTTTACAATGCAATGCAATGCAATGCAATGCAATGCAATGCAATGCAATGCACTACAATACATGGCCTGTTTGTTGAATTTAAGTGGTTGAATGCCAAAGTGTTGTAGGATTTATTAGTAATGGGAATTTTTCTAGGGGTGATTATTATCGACGTCAAACGTGTGATCCAACAGGGGAACATAACATGCGATGTCCTCACAAATCTTGGAGAAATTGCGACGAATGTTCGGTGATCAGTGATCAGAAAACAGGTGATAATGTATAGGCCTATTGAAATATGGCGATTATCGGTGACAGGGGAATTGCAGAGATGCGTCGCGGTGGTGTTTTCACAATGTCGTGGTGATGGTTTGGCGAGGAATAACTAGTGGCAATTTATAGTGCATTGACTTACAACTTGTTCTCTTCTAGTTGCAGACACATCGTTATTTTGGGTTGTCTCTGACAGTGTGGTTTTTTTATGGTTCTCTCTTGGTTGCCGATACACATTATTCAGGACTGATTCTAGTGGTTTGGTTTTATATGGTTCTCTTTTGGTTGCAGACACAGTGTTACTTCGGAATGACTGTAGTAGTGTGGTTTTACATGGTTCCCCCTTAGTTGCAGACACACGTTGTTTAGAACTGAATCTAGTGGTTTGGTTTTACATTGTTCTATCTTGATTGCAGAAACAGCGTCATTTAGGAATGACTCTGGTAGTGTGGTTTTACATGTTCTCTATTGGTTGCAGACACAGCGTTATTTAGGAAAGACTCTGGTAGTGTGGTTTTACTTGTTCTCTATTGGTTGCAGACACAGCGTTATTCAGGACTGACTCTAGTAGTGTCGTTTTACATGGTCCTCTCATTGTTGCAGACACAGCGTTGTTTAAGAGGGACTGTAGTAGTGTGGTTTTACATGTTCTCTATTGGTTGCAGACACAGCGTTATTTAGGAATGACTATAGTAATGTGGTTTTACATGTTCTCCTGGTTGCAGACACAGCGTTATTTAAGACTGACTCTAGTAGTGTGGTTTTACATGGTTTTCTCCTGGTTGCAGACACAGCGCTATTTAGGATTGACCCTAGCAGGGTTCCCATTCACACTGGAAATCTGGGAAAAACTGGAAAAATCAGATCATGTTTTCCAGTCAGGGAAAAATCAGGAAATTTGATAATTTTGAGAAAAATCAGGGAAATATCAGGGAACTTGATACATTTGATAAAATTTCAGGGAAAAATCGGGGAATTTTAATATTTGCAAAATGTAAATAAAATCTGCATTCACAATTATTAACTTTTTTTTTTAATAATTGTGTACATTTTATCTTCTACATGATTTATATTGTACCTTATAATTAGGCCTATGTAATTGATGCAGTAGTACGAAGTCACAACAACCACATAGCCTGCACATGGGTTCATGTCTGTAAGTGTGCATTATGTACACAATGCTCGTAATGTCAAAACTAACAGGGGTGGAATTACTGGGTATATACTGCCTATCCCACTTCCTAGCATGCAAAATCATTATACACACAAATACTTTTATACTTTTATGCAATTTTATTAATTTTACATTATATGTGTATTTTATTGTACATATTGTAACTGTATTTTTTTTGCATGCAAATAAACAAATACACTTACCTTAAAGGAATTTGTATAGGTCCTCTACTTGAGACTTACATTTACACGAGTATGACAGCGTATTTGTCCGTTGCGCTCCAAAAAATGTAATCGCTGCTGTATTTATACTCCCTGATATAATGTTTTGCCCAGTGACACATCTGGAGCAAGTAATTTTCTAATACGGGTACGTGGGCACAGAGGTTCAGCAAAAAATCCCAACAAAAAAATGTCTCATATATGGCTTTGAGGCGTGGAGAGGTGCATCATTCCCCATGACTCCGCAACCGTTGCATAAAACAAGTCAGTCAATAGGGAAATATGGTTTCCAATACATTTTTATTGGCAGGATTATGTCTCTGCAGTGTATTTACAGCATGCTAGTGATATAAAAAAAATTAAAGACTAAAATCTTAAGAGCCCTTACTGTTACTAAACAGGCGTTAATTTTTTTTGTTTTGAGATTTTATGTTTAAATTGAAATAACTTTTGTAAAATCCGTATTACCTTTGATTTTTCTGAGATTTTAAACTTTTCAATTTTAGTTATGTGATCATTTCATTACGTCAAAATTAATCATAACAATTGCGCTTAGATGTATTTTTCAGTTAGGGGCCACCATTCAATTACCAGGGGAGGTCGGGGGCTGGAGTATTTTTGAAATAAATATTTTAGACTAAATTTCTGTGAAATATATAATTGTCTGAGGGGCATGTAAATAAATATTTATTGGCCCTTATCAAAATTTTTTGCCTCACATCGCTCGGCATCATCGGATGACCCTCCAATTTAGGACCTCCAGATCAATACTGAGCCTTGTTTGGGATCAACCTTTGTGGACAAAAAAATCTAAGAAACATACCTAAATATGTTGCTTGAGGCAGAGTGTAAAAAAATTAGGTTCTGCAGATATGAAATTAATAAATAATTTGTCCAATTCAAAGTTCTGTAGTCGCGTTAGAGTTTTGCACTTTCATCACTCTAATGGGTCTTGGTGTAAATGTGTAAGGCATTGAAAGGTTGTAACTAGATATAGATAGATAGATGTAAGCCTACATGTATTATGTCAAGTTCATACTTCCAAATGCAAAATTCATGCAATGTGAGCTGTCTATCCTCATACCTGCGCACACATATTATAATTTTGGTAAATAAACGGTGTTTAATAACAAGATTTATGAATAAATTAAATCAAGGAATTTTGATCGGGATCAGTGAGAAATCTACCCGGTGTGACTGGGCCGCCTAACTCATTTACTGCGCGAGGCCCAGTCACACTGACCGCCATTTTGTTTCCACAGCCAGCTGTGTAAAAACGACACTCTCGCTGCCTACCAAAAAACTCGGATGTCATGAAATTGAGACGAATATTTTAAAGGCCTACGAAAACTAGGCTATTTTCAGCAGACGTAAACTTTTGATCGTATTAGAACTATAACATTTAAAAATGAAGGTCACTGTGTCAGAGCCCTGCGATGTCATCAGGGTATGAGAAATCAGGGAAAAATCAAGGAATTTCATTTCACATTCAGAATGGGAAAACTGTCTAGTGGTGTGCTTTTACATGGTTCTCGTCAGGTTGCTGACACAGCGTTATTTAGGGTTGTCTCTAGTAATTTGGTTTTGCATGGTTCTCTCTTGGTTGCAGATACAGCGTTAATTAGGACTGACTTTAGTAGTGTGGTTTTGCATGGGTCTATCTTGGTTGCAGACACCGCGTTATTTAGGACTGACGCTAGTATTGTGGTTTTACATGGTTCTCTTGGTTGCAGACACAGCGTTTTTTAGGACTGACGCTAGAATTATAGTTTTACATGTTCTCTATTGGTTGCAGACACAGCGTTATTTAGGACTGACGCTAGTAGTGTGATTTTACATGGTTCTCTTCTGGTTGCAGACACAGCTTTACTAAGGACTCAGTGGGACTGACTCTGGTAGTTTGGTTTTACATGTTCTCCTCGTTGCAGAGTGCAGACACAACGTTATTTAGGACTGACGCTAGTAGTATAGTTTCACATGTTCTCTATTGGTTGCAGACACAACTTTATTTAGGACTGACGTAGTACGTGTGGTTTTACATGGTTCTCTTCTGGTTGCAGACACAGCTTTATTTAGGACTGACTCTAGTAGTGGAAGAAGAAACATTTATTGAAACCAAATACATTAGATGGGAGACCCTCGCTAAGGTTTACAAAAACCGCTCAGCAGTGTGTTAGCTAGCGACCCGTCAGCCCGTCATTTGAGACGGGCACTTATTAAAATGACATTAAAATGACGGGCAGAAATTCTTCCCCTTTATAAATAAAAAACACTTAAAATATCTGGGGTTCCAATATCCCTATTAGCAATGTTTTGAACTGTCAACCGTGGGTTTAAGTCGAAGCAGACGGTCTCTTTCAACTTTATTTCTGTCCCAGACATTTAATTTGAGCGATATTGAGAGATTTAAAAAGTGTATTTAAATTGGCCGGCCCGCCGCGTGTATTACGTTAGTGCCGCCAATAGGTGCCATTGAGGCCCACATGATCAAATTATGAGCTGTGCATCGCTGCATTAGTTTCACCCCAGTATACAGCGTTGTCGCCAGATAAGCTGATTGTGAACAATGCAAACATACCAACAACATATCAATGAAGTGGACTCTATAGCAGAAAACGAGCTAGTGATATAAATGTACATATAGACATATTTCGCCTGTAGTTACATGTATATATTATAGTCGAAGGGCGGGGGCCCTAGGGTAGTGGTTAGCATCGCTGCCTTTTACGCCAGAGTTCGGGGTTCGGTTCCCGGTCTCGGCGGTTTGAAAGAAACAAAAAATGTTTCTTCCCCATCCACGTGTGAAAGTCAGTATTGTGGGGAGCCTCCGTGACCGAGAGGTAGCGTGCTCGGCCTCAGACCGCCAGGGCTCGAATTTCGAATCCTGTGTCTGGAGGACAGTGTCATCTCAATCATCTCACCATCCTCAGGTGGTTCTTCTGGCCCAGTTTAGCCTATATGTGCACAAAGGTGGCCTAAAGCCCGATCCATTTCATTTTTTATTATAGTCGAAATGTTGCTGCTTCTGATAAACTAAATATTGTACTATGTCTAATAAATCTTTGCATAATTTCATATTTAGTAACATCGCAAAATCTCGCGATTTTGTTAAGGTGACGATAGCGCTAGGCCTACAAACCACCCATCACAGGCCACTGCCCACTTTATGTTGGCCGTCGTCTACAAAACACCAAAACAACAATACCGAGCGAAGCCATTTCACAAGATGGGGCCTGTGGTAGGCCTAAACCCAGGGGCGTAGCCAGGCCGTTTGGAATGTGTACGCACATATATTAAATTGTGAGGGTAGAATACCTTTGGGTCTGGAAATGAAATGAATCGGGCTTTAGGCCACCTTTGTGCACATATAGGCTAAACTGGGCCAGGAGAACCTCCTGAGGATGGTAAGATGATTGAGATGACACTGTCCTCCAGACACAGGATTCGCAATTCGAGCCCTGGCAGTCTGAGGCTGAGCACGCTACCTCTCGGTCACGGAGGCTCCCCACAATACTGACTTTCACACGTGGATGGGGAAGAAACATTTTTAGTTTCTTTCAAACCGCCGAGACTTTGGGTCTGGAAGCATGCTCTAAAGAATTTTCGTGACATTTCAGTGTCAAACGTTTCATTATGTAACCAGTTTTTATTTTATTCAGTTGGGCCTATTCAATAGTTTGTCACATGCATGCAAATGCCCATTGTTCTCATAATGTTTTTCACCTATGGTTCAGCCTCAAGTATCGGATAAATGAAATCAGTATTCAGTGTACCAGTGAATCTGTGTTTTGTATAAAATCAAAAATAAATGAAAATTAATGCTATAAAACACCAAAATTATATCTCTAGATTATCACCTCAAATGCCATCAAATGCTACCGTTTGCAGGCTTTTTGTTCAAAAATTTCGCGGGGGAGTCCCACCGTACCCCCCCCCCCCCGTTGGAGTGCGACGCGCTTCGCGCCCTCATGGCTGGGATATTGCTTTTAATTAAAATCTGACAGGCACTTTTCTTTTTCTAGCTAAGTTCCTGCCGCTCACGCGATGGCCACCCTGCGATCAGTATATAATAATAATGTATATGTAAATATTTTTTGTGACATATCGGTACCCAGCAGTCACAATACGTTGGCCACACGTCGATCCAACGCCGGGCCAGGGTCGTAGACGGTGGAGCAGCATTGGTTCAACAAAAGGCCAACGCATTGTGCCGGCTGGGTATAAATTCTGGAGCTGCACTATTAAAAATACACCAATAGATATACGCAGAAGCACTAAACATAATAATATTGTTATCACACGTCAAGTTTAGAGACAGCAAATCAAAAAAACTAGATCCGGAAAAATATGTATTAAGCTTAACAACGAATTATAATTAGAGTATAGCAAGTAGATATTTAGAAAATTCCGAGCAATAGTCATATATATATACAAATGCACACATACATAAATATATACAGGTATATAAATCATATATAAAACATATATAAATACATGCCCATGTAGAAATATATCATAGACGTGTGTAATTCATTGTATAAGTAAAGGAATATAACACTATGTATTTTATGTTGGTAAATATTTAGAAAAATATGCATTATGTACGCATAAATCCACAATATATTAAGTAGAAGTTAGATTCTAGTTAATATCAGTTAGATACAGTCATTGTATCTAACTGATATTACATTGAATGTAAAATAGTCAAAATAAACAAGACATTACAGATATAGCAGTTCAATATAGAGCATGTGGAAGAGTAACTATTTAGAAATATATTTTGAGTGTAAAAAGCGAAACCGTGTAAACTATGGGTATACAATTTGTAAATAATGTTCGAGGAAGTGTTATTTAATACATGTGATAAAACAAAACGTATGCATTTTGACGCAAAGTCGGGATTCGATGCGTCGAATATAAATGTTGATGCCTTGTATTGTGGTTGTGTGTTTCACATTGTTGTGAAGGTGTGAAGGAAGTGAAATATTTGGGTAATATGTTGTGTTGCAGTTTGTATATGAGTTTAAGTTGTTGTAATTTAAAAATGTCTTTAATTCTTAATGTATTTGCTGTTTTAAATAATGGTTCGGTGTGTGCATTATATTTGCTACCGGTTATAATCCTCAATGCCTTTTTTTTGTAATTTATAGATTCTAACATTAGCATAACCCCATAGTAAAATACCATAATGTAAGTGAGGGACAATTAAAGTACAATATAACAAATGTAATATATCTAGAGGAAGAGAATGTTTTAATTTATTCAATATGCCAACTGTTCGACCTATTTTTAAAGAAATAGAGTTTATGTGCGTGTCCCATTTTAAGTTATTTGTTTGTTTATGCCTAAGAAATTAAAAACTGTAACATAGTCGATTAAAATGCCATCAATGTATTATTTTGGAGGTGTTATTTTTCGTTGTGGCATATGAAATAACATAAATTTGGATTTGATAATATTTAACGATAACTTATTTATTTTAAGCCAGTTGTTTATGAGTTTCATTTCTTTAATAATTTTGGCTGCCAATTGTTGAGGGTTATTGAAGTCTTGGGGTTTTATAGTAAACATAAGAGTGGTGTCGTCAGCATACATAATAAAAGCAAAGTATTTACTGGCAATGGGCATATCATTAATATATATTATGAATAGAAGGGGGGCCTAAAAGGGATCGTTTGCTGTTGATTTAGTATCACCAATTTGAACAAATTGTTCTCTATTCAGTAAGCAGTTTTAAAAAAATAATAATTCTGTATCTCTAATTCCATAATGTTCAAGTTTATCTAATAAAATGTCGTGATTAAGAGTGTCAAATGCTTTGGATAAATCGAGATAAATATTTAGCGGTATGTTATTTGAATCCATTTCAGTTGTTATTTTATCAATTAAATGTAATGCTGCTAATTCCATGGAGTGTTTAGATTTAAAGCCATATTGGGGTTCGTAAAATAAATTATGTGAAGTAAAATAATGGCTTATTTAATTATGTGCTACTTTTTCAATTATTTTGGAAATAGATGGGAGTAAAGAAATAGGCCTGTAGTTAGTCATAATCATTTTATCATCCTTCTTATGTTATGGTATTACTTTAGCTAGTTTGAGATTATCTGGAACAATACCGGTAATTAAGCATTGATTGACGACACAAGTGAGTGGTTTGATCATTTCTTCTTTAATTAATTTAGGAATTTTGTAGAGATTCCATCAAAACCTGAACTATTTTTTGTTTTTAAATTACAAATGTGCTTGACTATTTCATCTTCTGTGACATGAACAAAACAAGATATAGTGTCCGTTTTATTTGTTAAATAATGTATATGTGGGTTAAGTCCTTTTCTTATAATAGATGAAGCGAGGGAAGGGCCTATATTTGTAAAATATTCATTAAATTTATTTGCTATTGTATGTTTATCTGTTTCGATTTTGTTTTCATGCTTTACTTTTTCTGGATATTCATTACTTACATTACTTCTACCTAATACATGTTTTATTGTAGTGTAGTTTCACATGTTCTCTATTTGTTGCAGACACATCGTTATTTAAGATTGACGCTAGTAGTATAGTTTTACATGGTCTCTCTTGGTTGCAGACACAGCGTTATTTAGGACTGACGCTAGTAGTAAAGTTTTACATGGTCTCTCTTGGTTGCAGACACAGCGTTATTTAGGACTGACGCTAGTAGTATAGTTTTACATGTTCTCTCTTGGTTGCAGACACAGCGTTATTTGGGACTGACGCTAGTAGTATAGTTTTACATGGTCTCTCTTGGTTGCAGACACAGCGTTATTTAGGACTGACGCTAGTAGTATAGTTTTACATGGTCTCTCTTGGTTGCAGACACAGCGTTATTTAGGACTGACGCTAGTAGTATAGTTTTACATGTTCTCTCTTGGTTGCAGACACAGCGTTATTTGGGACTGACTCTGGAGGAGAGAGATGGGGACTCACTGGTTTACTGGTTGGATACTCAAGGCACTCACATGACTTTACATCAAACCAGCAGCTCCAACCGACACAATGTACAAGAACTAGGCTCCATAGAGGGCACAGCACAGTAAGTACAATAATCCAGTAAAGGACAGACTGTGAGCCAATGTTGGCTAAAGGCTGGGTCAGCGTCGCAGACGGTGGCCCAGCCTTGAGCCTACATTGTGCCAACGTCTCGCATTTACTCGTACGATCACTCATGAATACTTTATTTATTTATATAATAGCCAAATCTACCTGCAAAAAACACATCGCCCCCACATCGCTGCCTTTTAACGAATATTTATAGGTTATCTATATTGTTATTCCCACAATAACAAGCACTGTTCTTTAGTCACAATAGCCATGCAGTGCTTGTATTAATCGGCGACTGGTGGTGGGGGTGATGTAGGAGGGGGGGGGGGGGGTAGGAAGGCATAGAATGCCCTTCGTTGTATAAGGCGAAGGGGATATACCATTAGTAGCCCGTGTTTCATTTATGTAGAATTGGAGATACTTGCATAGAAGTCATTCATCATTAATTGTAAGCCCCTGCTGTTCTTCAAATCAAGAAGGAGATTATATGAATAACCTCCCTGGTAAGATCAATACAAGTCTCGCTCAGAGTGCAGATCCCGCATCATGCCACACCCCAAAGATCGAAAAATACACTCTTATATATTGTAGTACTAATATGGTTTTTTTTTCACTTCCTTTTGTTGACCACATGTCAAATGATCACCGTTTATTCATTTATTTGACGCTGGAATATTCCAGTTTCAAATTGATAAAAATAGCCAAGCTTATGATACCTTATCATTTTACCGATAGCTGATTCAGTTGTGAAAAACAGCCTGAAAGAAAGAGTTAAGGTAATTATGAGGTTCTGTTTTTCTTTTATTGATATGTAATTTGCTTTGTTTTCAGTGAGTCCTACTTACAGCTACTGGAGGGTCGGTTATTCTGGCAAGCTGATACAGACAGACTGGTGGTGACCAATATAGACAACAAACAGTACGCCAACATCCATATGCCAAACAAACAAATCAAAGCCTTCTTTATACAACATCCCAGCAAGTGGGGTGGCGGATGTGAGTGTCAACTATTATGTCTACCTTTCTATCCCCCGTCCGTAGAGCAAGGAGGATTTTAGTGGCTTCTGTCCGGCATCCGGCGTCACGCTTTTTTTGTGGGCGCAAAAAACTAGTGGTCAATTTGTTTGAAAGCAACATGGGGATGGGCAAGTGATTTTCAAAGATGCTATTAAAATTCGAAATGACCGCCAGAGGTCAACGTTGGGCACAGAAACTCTAAAACTTACAGTCAGAAATTATTCTAATTTAACTATCACATTCACACGATATGGGGATGTGCAAGTGTTTTTTTCAGGGTTTAACTGAAATTCAAAATGGCCGCCACGGATCAACTTCATATTTCTTTGTGGTCGGAAAAAACTCAATAACTAAACCCTTTAACCGCCAAATTATTCAATTTGAATTTTCACCCACTTTAAGTTGTGTCTCGCTGACGCGATCCACAACTTCAAGTGAGTTAAAATTATTCAGATTTGACAACATGGAGGTCAACTCTTTTCAAATCTTGCTGGTTGATGTCACATTTTATCTTTAACATATTAAAAATGTGGTACTTAATTTGCTAATAAAAAAATAAAAACCCGAATATATGCGACACCGGCGGTTAAAGGGTTAAATTCAGCACTTATTCAGGCCTCTTGTTCTGTTGTCGAATTTTAAATGTATCCAACAGTAGTGCCGTATGCACTACCAGTAGTGTCTAACAGCGAGAGATGAGTAATCCTGTTGGTGCTTCTGTAACAAAAACTTGATATTACTATTAATAGGCTACACAACTGGCTGATAAATGTAAATTGTAAAGAAAAATTGATGATACTTTTAAAATTATCAATAATTTATTCTCGCTTGTTCCACCAATAACCCTTACAGCACGGGGATCGACTCTAGACGTCAGAATCTGACGTCTGCAGACGTCAGATCGATCCCCGCACTGAATGAGTAAAACATTTATAATGGCCGTAGACACAGCATGCATTCATATGAAGCGGAAATGGCGTATAACTAAGACATCTATGATGACTTCAAAGTGACAAAACCTTGGGCTTCCATGGTTTGTAGAAAACTATTGAGCGCTTTTAGGGTAAAGATCATCAATAGTGCACTATCGCTGTTCATGTGTGATATGGACTGACATTTCGTCGCCTCGGAGCTAAAGGATCCTATCTGACACTCGTTAGAGTGTCAGATAGGATCATTTAGCTGCGAGGCGACGATTTAGCTGCTACAATCATCTAATCCGGCCAATAAATACCGCTGTCCACCTCAGTCGACATTATCCTGTGTTATCTATTTGCACTGGCTTGCTGCCTGATAGTTTTGTCGGGATAATAGGGCAGCCTGTGGTACAGCTATTGTCAACACGTCAAAGGGAAAGACAACACATTAATAATATTGTAATCCGACGTCAGAGATAATTGTGCAGACTCAATCATCTGGGTACGCAGTGTACCGTACAAACAAAATCAGAAAACACGAGAAGACAAAAGTTCACTCTTTGGTGGAACAGCGATCAACTATTGAATATTGTTTTTTTCGGGGTACGAAAGCCGGCGACCCCATTATCTTTGGGTAATAACCTCAGAAGGTTGGTTTTGGTGATTGCCTGGGGCGCTGTCTATGTGTCTCCTTGTATTAAGGAGAAGTGAGGATCCCGCCCCTTTAACCCTTGCCCTGTTACAACCGTATATATATACGCTATGAAAGAAATTTACGATAAAATAAAAAGCCCGAAATCCACAAATAGTTTGTTACAGATGCTCAGTTTATCAAATAATTACATTTCGCAGATGCTTATTTTTCATGAACAGTCAATTTGTTCGTTATTTTACTCTTACAGCGCGGGGATCGATTTTAGATGTCAGAATCTGACGTCTGTAGACGTCAGATTCTGACATCTAAAGTCGATCCCCGCGCTGTAACAGTAGAAATATGTATAATGCCAGAAGCATGAGTGGACCCATACCATAGGTATTCAAATGAAGCGGGAAGAGCTACATGTAGCTAAGACATTTATGATGATTCAAGTTGAAACAAACGCTTTCCATGTTTTATACAAAAATATTTCAGCGTTGTAAGGGCCGAAGATGGAAATTTCGTTAGCAGTTCCAGGTGTAAATGAATGAAAAATACTACAGCAGAACAAGGTTAAAATGAAGAGACTGGTACTACTGCAGATGACCTTTACATACAGGTTATTACCTCGGCGTATTACTATGCAACAGTGAAAAACAAGGGCTTGTCATTAAGACCACGTTGTGTAGAGTTTGTACAGAGGTTTGTTTGACCTCAGGCTCATCCGTAAAGAAGGTACAATCGTCCCCTTACACGCACGGGGGTAGTAAAAGAGATATGTGATGATATAGAAGATAGATCGGTCTTCCAAGACGAAATCATTTATAAAATTTCCCCGGCGTGGTTTACTGTGGCGTCTACAGTCTGCTCAGGGTGGGCATTATGAGGAAATCTTACCTAGATGTGAAACTGGCCCTGGTCAGGCAGATCCGTTATTCCAGGTGATTCCCCCGGTAAGCAGAACAAGGGGCTTGTTTTTTTGTAATTTACTAATGTTATATATTTCACAAATGTCTCCGCGGTGCATGGCTCATTATGTCTTCTAACGTTACAATCTAGTCTGCTCTGTCCTGGATCAGGCAAGACGCCACCTCCATTTCAGGAGAATATATTTCTGTATGGGCCTTATTTTAGACCACTGAGCTTCAAAAATACCATAGAGAACGAAGCGAAAAATTGTTATAGCCCGAAGGCACTGCCCAATGATGAATTTAATTAAAGTTAAGAGATGGTTGATTTACTCGAGGTTTTATTTTAAATATAAACAATTTTATATCTTGGCATACGATGGTCATTTAAAACACTATTTGGTACTATTTGTTCACGGAAGTTTCACGTCTACTCAACTGTTGCAGATTTGTTTTGTTTAGAATAAAGTTAGAGGTACAAATATACCCACCATGAAATATTTGGTGGCTGGTAGTTGCGATGGAACATCATCGACATCAAACACGATACTTTACTCTGATGTATGTGTACTTCACCCATTTTTGAAAAAAGTATATTACCCGTCTATATCAGTAAAGACCTAAGTGAGAACCATAGATCTAGAGAAAAGATCTATGGCGAGAACAACGACAATCTTTTGTGTCGTTTTTGATAAGTGTCACATGTAGGGTGATCTGGGTGATGTAGATACTAAATTCCCAGCAAGCACGAGATGCTGAGCCAGCGTCCTAAGACGATGAGCCAGCATTAAAGCAACACTGGCTCAACGCCTCGTGTTTACTGGGTCACCGTGGGCTAGTCTACCTCAAGGCAGTGACATCATAAAATAGTGGAAATAAAGATGTTTGGAGACGATCAGTAATTGCAGGGCCTACCTCTGATAACCAGGCTGGCAGACTGCAGAGGCAGGGCGGCGGTCTAAAGGGCTCCATATCGTCTGGGGTTTAGTTTGTCCCCAGCGGCGTCAGACAATTAGCTCTGGCGACGGGAGTCATTTTAGTTGAACATCTTCAGGACATCTCATCTCACATAGCTTCCCGGCACGATCTCACTGTGCACCCTCCCCCCCCCCTCCAAGCAAACACGATACGCTGGTCCGGTGTTGGGCTAATGTTGGCCCAGCGTCGCAGACGGTGGGCCAACATCAGCCCAACATCGGACCAACTTATCGTTTTAATGGCCTGCAACTCCTGTGCTGGGAGTATTTCTCGAATGGATATTCTGCAGTATTTTGAAATCCACTGTATTTATATGGTAGGTCAAGATCGCTATATAGGCGGCCTATTATCTGAAAACCAATGGGTTATTAGAAAGATGGATCCTATACATATATCCATCGATCAATCTATAGGTGATGATTTAAATAAATGAGCAGGATAAATCATCATTTGTTTTCGCGAAAAATATTACAATTTGATCAGATTATTAGGCCTATCTTTCAATTTAAATAAACAAGTTTAAAATACCATTATCAATACAAATAGATATAACTGGAATTTAATTTGAATATGGCATATAACATGTATAAGTTCAGTGTAGTTGCGCACGTAAAGCGCAAGGTTAAATGTGCCCAAGGCACCACGATGTGACCTCGGTCCCTGCCAAGAAAAGACATGCCAGCTTGTATTTCAACAGAACACTTCGTCCAGCAAATGATCTCAGAAATCTCTCCTTCAGCGGACTTAATTAGTTGTCTGTCCAGACAAGAAGGACAGGATGGACAAGATAACCACTCTGATTGTGCTCACGATGTTCTCGATTGGTGTTATCAAGAGATAATTTGTCTGGTAGTCGGGTTTTAAAGATAATTCCGCCCAGATCGTGAGAGGTTCACAAACAAAAGTCAGACCAAGAAGTTATTCCCAGGAGTAAAAATGGAAAACATCATGGTTAGATCAATATTCTTAGACAAACGTTTGTAGCATATCGTAAAACACTTGATCTATACCATTTAATTCCAAGAAATGAAAACAGAAGAACGTTTATAATTTAATAAATTAAACAATAGATTGATAGGATGTTTCCCAGCAAACACGAGACGTTAACCCAATGTTGTTTCAATGTTGGCCCAACGTTTACGACGTCGGACCAACATTGTATCAAGATCGGGTCAACGTCTCGTGTTTGCTGGGTAGGCTTGTATGAGACGTTGTTACAACAACTGAACCTGGTTGTTAGGCCTATGTAGGTCTATGTTAAGCGGCACAATCAGGCTAAAATCATCCAAAAATCGGTAATTTTATATTGGTTTCTTAATATGACCATATTATCATGATGATGTAAACATGTCCATAGACTAGAACTGCAAAAGTTTTTCAATTTTTGTGTTGCGCTTTTACCAGTTAAGCGAGATTCGGACATGCATGTTCAAAATAAGAAATCGGGAATTTCGTCTTTATATATATCTGGCTTAACTAGTAAATGCGCAACACAAAAATTAAAAAAACCCATTGCAGTTCTAACTGTTAGTCTATGTACATGTTTACATCATAATTTATGACCATATTAACATGATTGAGAAGACAAAATAAAATTACCGATTTTTTATGATTTTTGTCTGATTGTGTCGCTTTAACTATCTTATTTTTCAATATAATCAATACAAATATTTCGATGAATTGTATCATTTTCTGAAAATGTTAACTCCTATCTATGACACAGTGCCTAAAGAACTGACAAATGAGATATTCTGCCCCTCCACCCGTTGGGACAGCCTTGTTGGGGATATCGACTCTAATCTTATATTAAGATTAGTAGCTGATGACGCACGCCGCACTGCTAAACTCTTTAACGTCATCCTATGAAACAATAGAAATCGTATTTCATCATCTCCGAGTTTGACGTAGTAAGCTCTAATGTGAACACTGATATCATTTGTTTAGCTATTTATGGAACTAAGGCAAGATATTTCAGAAGAAATATCGGTGTGTTGAAACTTTACTCCTGCTCTGAGGCGTTGAGCTTTCACTCTTAATGTTTTTGTCCTAGCTATTGAATCTTGTTGTTTTCCTGTTCTCTATCGCGGGAGCGCTATGTTTATTTTTAGCCAATGCACTAATGGATGTATTTGATGCTGCTTATTTTTAGCATTGTTCACAGCATATACAGCCACTTTGTGATGTGACTCTTACACCTTGTTTTTTTTTTGCCAAATTGTTAAAAGGTTTTTTTTTTACAAAGACTAGTGCTCGGATTGGCATAGAGACTTTGCTGGACCCTTTTCATAGCCTACGGGGTGACGAATGAGGAATACCTCCCCAGGCCGGCGTTGTTCCAGTAAACATGATATATTTACTCAATGTTGTTTAGCCGCCAAATTATTCAATCAGAATTTTCACCCACTTGAAGTTGTGTCTCGCTGACGCGATCCACAACTTCAAGTGAGTGAAAATTATTCAGATTTGACAAAATGGAGGTCAACTGTTTTCAAATATTGCTGATTGATGTCACTTTTTATCTTTAACATGTTTAAAAGGTGGTACTTAATGTGCTAATAAAAAAATGAAAACCCGAAGATATGCGACACCGGCGGTTAAAGGTTTAATCACAGGCTGAACCATTATTTCTATAGTTGGACTCTCCAGAGGTAGTGATTTGTGGAGCGCATCAAATGACGTGGATATGATAACCTCACCAACTAAATAACTTTTCTTACATTACTGAAAAATCGGAGGAAAGCTGCGGATCTTAGAAAACGATGAACCAACATTGAAATGCCATGGGGATCAACGTGTCGTGTTTATGTCAGTGTGATAAGGTATCACTGTACAATTGAAATGTCCCCAGCTAGTGTGACCCATCTGTGTTGTCCTTGTGCAGGACTCCTAGATTGACTACTGGGACTTTTCCATATTCCACGTTATCTCTCTATGTCGCCTATATGTTGAATCAACGTCTGAAACGCTGGATATTTCGACTTGGCTCTAATTAAACTCTTGAAACTCCTGTGACACATTTTATGTACCTTTGATATTGACATACGACAAACGACAACATTGGTTCAATGCCTCTCGTTTGCTGGAAAGGATACATAATTCACAGTTCTACTGATCATCACGACACGCGCATTGTAGCGCTTCAATTGGCTTTACTGGCGATACTAGTGACCAAGAAGTTGTTGTAACTAACAGTCTACAATAACATGATTCTGGCAGTTCGACAATGAATATAAATATATAATAGGCACATATATGACATACCAATGTTATTCATAGCAGGCCTGAAAAATGCTCACCCGGATAACAAATTTCCTGATACATATCAATATGCTAAATTTTGTCTCAATATTCGTCTAACGGCTGCGACGCTGGCCGAACATTGAAACAACATTGGCGTCATTTGTTCAACAGCATGTGTTTTTATGGTGAAAACCGTATATAATACGAGGCTGGCATGGCATATAAGCATTGGGTAAATGTCTCGTGCTATGTTTATTACAGTCACCTATCTCCGGAGCTCAGAATATATTTACACAGACACGACACGCTGACCCGATGTTGATTTAATGTTGGGCCAAATGAAATTAATTTGGCTTTTAATAGGCCACTTTTGTGCACATACAGGCTAAATTGGGCCAGGAGAAACTACTGAGGATGGTGAGATGACACTGCCCTCCAGATACAGGATTCGAAATTCTAACTCTGGAGGTCTGAGGCCGAACCCGCTACCTCTCGGTCACGGAGGCTCCCCACGATACTGAGTTTTTACGAGCGGATGGGGAAGAAACATTTTTGTTTCTTTCAAACCGCAGAGATCGGGAAACGAACCCAGAACTCTTGCGTGAAAGGCAGCGGTGCTAACCACTACCCTAGGGCCCCCGCCCTTAATGTTGTGCCGGGGTCTGCGAAGCCGGTCCAATAAGCTATCTACATTGGCTTAGGGTAATTTTACAGCTAGCTCCAGTTGTATTTCACAGTCATGAACTCGGCTTCAATGTATTCTGTGTCCATATTATATTGTGGAGCCCCACGGCTGTACAGTACGTACTTACATGGTCTTTACTGGTACGTCCGGTTAAGATGATACGGTCCAGTGACTTTCTAAGATCCACAGTTTTCATCCGATTTGTCAGTAACGTGGGAAAAGTTATTTAGGTTGGTGAGGTCATCATATTCACCTCATGCGCTCCACAAATCACTACCTCTGTAGCGTTCAACTAGGAATACTACTAGATCAGAGGAATGATTGGTCTGCTCTGTACTGGACCCTCTGTTTACAAACATTCCCTCAGCGTAATTTATGCGGATATGGTGTGTAGCCTCACGCCTCTAGCTACATGTGCGCGCATACGTCTGGTTTAACTTGTCACCAGAGAATATCTGAGAGTGTTTAATATCACTGGATTTGTTCTATTGAATCTCCATGCTAGTTGGATAATGTCAGTGAAAGGTCAGCTGGTAAAATTAAAACGTGTTAGAGGTTGTGTTCAGTAAAGTCAGATCATCGCCCAGTAAATACGAAATATCGACCCAATGCTGGGCTTACGTTGGGCCAGCGTCTTCGACGCTGGCCCAGCGTAAATCCAGCATTGTGTGAATATATGGTATTTGGTTGAGTGGTGATCTATGCTTCTGTGTAGTAGGCGCAGTGAGTACTGTCAGAGAAGTGGATACAGCCAAGGCACTTACATGTACACACTTACATGCACAGTAGTGGTGTTCACTCACACCCAGTACTTGTTTTGCTAACAATACTAGTTACGGTGACTTCTACTTCAAATAACTGTGGTCACCGCATGGTACGACAGCTGACTTAATGGTGGAGGTACTCTACATCCGGCTTGTGTGATCCTCAGCTACGTAGAATTCAGAGCGACACTCCTTCATCTGTAATAAACCCTGCTGGATAATATTAGGATTCTGCATATTTTCTTTAATGCAAATAGTATAGATACGGTACTAGTACATTTGTTGAAAGTATAACTTATTTAATACATTGTAGTTGTTTAGACGCACAAAAAACATTGCATCTGATATAGGGCCTGCTGTAGCCCACTGGGGATAAAAACATGTGTAACAGATCCTGCCATCGGATCAGGATCAGTTGAGCTGCAGCCAGGACCAAGCTACATTGTGTTTAGGAATTGAGGAGGGCCAATCCTTACTGTTTACAGCGAGGACTGTACATGTAAGATTTAGGAATGCCGGTAGTGAAGTGCGCAGTGCCTCTGGGGAAGAAAGGAGCGCTTTAGTATTCCATTGAACCTTCTCGGTGCTACCATAGAGGTTGTGTAACTCTATGGTGCTACCAACGATACTACAGACGCTGGCTACATTTCAAGGGGGTACCGATAGACCACTAACAGTATAGTATTAGATATAGTAGACTGATGAGATTTATTCAGCATTCTTAAAAATGAGGATTGCAACTGCAGGATGAGATTATAAATGAGAAAATTGGCAAAACTCGGGATTAGCACTTAAATTGTTCTCCTGGATCCATAATTATACAGTCTGTATGGAAATTAGCTGTCAATTAACCCCTTAAAACGGGTAGCACTGGTCTGGTGTATACCTTAATCATAGGGAAATATATCGTCCCCCCTGGAAATGGAAGGGTGTATCTGCTAGCACTTTACATATTGGCACATACACCCTTTCATGTCCAAGGGGACGATATTATCTCAAACACCCCGGTCATAATGATAAATAGGCGTAAAAGCTATCTTTAACCCTTTAACCGCCAAATTATTTAATCTGAATTTTCACCCACTTAAAGTTGTGTCTCGCTGACGCGATCAACAACTTCAAGTGAGTGAAAATTATTCTGATTTGACAAAATGGAGGTCAACTGTTCAAATATTGCTGATTAATGTCACATTTTATCATTAACATGTTTAAAAGGTGGTACTTAATAATGTGCTAATAAAAAATAAAAACCCGAATATATGCGGCACCGGCGGTTAAAGGGTGAAACGACTAAATATATGGCTGTGTAGATATTTATCCACACACCATCGTCTATCTCTCAGTCGATCGATTTACAATTTGATGTCATTGACTTTCATAATTTGTGAATGAACAATTATATTCAGCAGAGGCTCAGACACAGCATCTTACGTAACTACACTGACCCAATGTTGGTGTAATGTTGGACCACCGTCTACGACGCTGTTCCAACATTAAATCAACATTTGGTGAATGTATTTTTGCTGGATAGGACATCTTCGCTAGCTGTGGTGGCTGTTGGCATCCGACATCGGGAGAGCAGCAGCATTGATGGAGACAGCGACAGCATTTAGTGGTCTGTCCCTGCCATGCGGATTGCATTAGATGTCTATATAATGGGTGTGGTAAGATGACGGGATGGCGTGACTCTGCTCAATCTGACCACACTGACCAAACTGACCACAGGCTCACAGGACAGATCTACTACAGATGCTGACAGATGGATTACGACTGTCTAGATGTTTAGGACACAGTATCATGAAAGATACTCACCATGTTTACCTAAACAGAGGTGGGCAAGTGGTCGCCACATCGCCACATGTGGCGACAGAAGCAAAATATCTGTAATGTAAATATTAAAAAATGACCATTCAGAGCACCTAAAAATAGCCACTTGTGGCGCCAGGACTCATTTCGCTTGCCCACCCCTGCCAAAATATAGGGGAGGTGCCGCATCACACGAGTAACAACTGACCTTTTGTCTGGCTTTGATTTTGTCATGTCCAAAGATGAGCTGTTGTGACAAAAGTTGAAGTAGTTGACCAGCTACAGTATAATTCCACATAAAAACTGGTGTTTGTATCAGTTTGAGAGACTGGGTGTGGCATCCATGACAACCGGTATGTGTGATTGCTGATGCTGGGGATGTTTAGCTAACATCCGCGGGTATCCCCACATTCCATGAGATGTGTTACCGGACGCGCCCTATTGTGTGGGAGACGCGCAGCATGACAAAATAATAAGCGGCAAAACGCTGCCAATAAGACACAGCCTAACAAACTACTGTGACTTCTACAATAGTATCCAGGCAGACAGAGTGGTTGTCTGGTAGAGATATTCTACGTCCAATTAGAATGGTGTGGATATGTAGGCCGATGTGCTAGATGTTTGCGACGAAGTAAACAGAGGACAATTCTCAGTTTGGCTGAAAAGATATCGGAGGAAGGTTAACTATTTGATGTTGTATACGAAATAACGTTATCTTATGAACTTGGAAAGGACACTTAGACATTTTATCACCATGATGGCACAGATGAGATGTGATTACTGCATATTATTGTGAACTGAAGCTTCCATTGGGAACATTTACAAACTATATTACATAACTTTAATAGTACTTAAAACTTACCACACACTGTGGATAGTCTTGAGAGTTACATACAACTTACAAAACGTAGCATTGAGGTGACTTGCCCAGACCGATCATTATGAAGTATCTACATAGAGCATCAGGACAGATGATGTCACAATCACTGATACAGTGGTTATTGTTGACCTTATGTTGTTGTTTTGTAGCTGGTAACAGGACTGTAAAGCCATGGGAGCGGCCATACGCTCCTGATCCAGTACCCAGGGAGTCACTCCGCATATCAGAACAGGGATCCTACGACAACTTCAACCTCACCTGGCGCCCTTCATCTGTAGAGAATGCCACGGTGTTCTATAAAGTCACCATTACCTACACTGGTATACAGCAGCCCAGGAAATGGGTAAGTACCTCTTTATTACACAATTTATTACTGTAATCCCAGCAAAAACAAAACATTTGTATAACATTTATACAATGTTGGACCAACGTCGAAGACGTTGGGCCGACATTGTATAAATGTTATCCAAATGTTTTGTGTTTGCTGGGGTGTCTCTCTATAATGTCAAACGTACACACTCTACACGCTGTACGCGACCTTGTGCCAACATAGATTCAATGCCAATTAACGTTTGTATAACGTCGTTTGTCCAGTTATTAAGTCTCTACCCACTATGTGGTGGGAGACTTATTGTCATAGTGGTGTCTATTGCTATCATTATTTCTGATATGAGACAAACCAAAACCAGCAACATAGCCTAAATCATGGCCCACGGCCTCAACAAACCCCGCAACATAGCCTAAATCATTGCCCATGCGTGCCCTCATCCATTAATCTAGCGGTATCCGGCCAATTGAAAATTGTTATTATTTTCTTTTGATTCATGTGTCTGGTCACATGGCAGCAACGTGAAAAAAATAAAATAAGCATTTTGTATAAAAAAGTTAAATACATGTATTACTATCATTTATTTATTTAAAAAAAATAACTAACCTTAACCTGTTAACCAGGGCTTAGATTTCTGAGCTAATATATTTTAATTTTCAGCCACTTGAAGCAAGGAAAATAAAATCTGATTCTATTTTCCTTGCTTCAAACGACTAAAAATTTGTTATATTTATATTAGGGCTGTCGCAGATTTGAGAGAGGGACATGTCTAGTTCTTAAACGTTGGTTAAATAAGGCCATTGGTCATCAGCGCTAATGGTTAACCATTAAAACATGAACAACTAGAAAAGGAGTTCCTGAACTCCCGAGGCCCGACTTTAGTCTGTTTGAGTGCTTTAGACAAAAAAAATGGCCTAATATTTTTTAAACATAACTATATCGGTTTTCCTCGATGGCCAGAATCCTAAATGTCCAGGATATAATTATTGAAAGAACCAAGGAGACAAGTATATCTTATGCCTATTCCTGTAAGTCAGTGTACGCGTCTATACGTGTACCTGGTACACACAATGAAGGCCTACCTACCCAATACCGAATCAATGTTGGGCCAGCGTCGCAGCCCATTGCTGGTTCAATGCTGGTCAATTGTATTCGACGCTGGCCCAACATTAAAACAGAATTGGGTGATTGTCCCGTGTTTGCTCTGACTGCCTTCCCAGTAAACACAAAACATTTGTACAACATTTATACAATGTCGGCCCTGACGGGTGCACTGACGCTTTACCTCTCGAAAGGCTACTACCCGTTAACACCATACATTGGCCAAATTGTGAAAACATGTTGGGCCACCGTCTGCGACGTGGGCCAACATTATTCCAACCAAAACCCTTTAAGCTCTTAACCACGAATATGATCGTGAATATTTTTTTCCTGAGAACCTTTTTAACACGAAAGTACTTAACCTATGGACATCAAACGTTATATTGCACATGCTCATAAGGACTGGTGTACAGAAATGTCAACCGTTTCCCACACACAGCACCCCTCTTTCCCCTAAATAAGACACAAAGCCAGGCAAAATAAACATCTAGAATCAGGATGTAGCAGGCAGGCTGGATTAAAATTGGTCCACCGTCTGCGACACTGGCCCACCATTAACTCAGCAGTGGATTCAATGTGTCGTTTCTGCTGGGATGTATAAAGTCGGTCGGTCTGTCCGGCTCTCCCGAGGCATAATCATCGACACACCTTTCTGATTTTAACATGTTTATTGCTATTTTACTGCTTTTGCGTCATAGATCTATGACCTCGGGACCTGGGTATGATGGGTGCACCGTATCAATTCCTGGCAGATGTGTCTTAGCGATCCTCTTATTTCTCCTTCATCTGACAGAATGATATTCATTGACGCCATTAACACTTTAATCTCTCTTGTCGCACTTATGCCTCACGTGGCTTATTTTAAATTTTATTGTTGGAAGGATATCATAATAAGCCTCAAGGTGATTCTGAGGTTTGATTTGATATACTGTTACAGATCTGGTAATATTCGCGAGGGTTTAATTTTCGCGAATTTCACGAGGTGGACAAATTCGCGCATTTGAGAATCTCGCGAAAATTATTATTATGAGCGCTACCTATCATCGATATCTATAATTCGCGAATTCTAGACTTCATAAAAGGTTCCAAAATTACAAATTTGCGAAAATCTGAACACTCGAAAATTACCAGATCTACAGTATTATGCTTGGCTATTTTATAAAACCGGGATATTTTTATTCACATTTGGACAGCAATTCACACCTCAAGGGGAATAAAAATACGAGCAAATGTAGTATTAGCATTCTGCTCCGTTCGCCCCATTGTGAAATTTCCCCACTGTGTAAAAATTGTAAAAGCAATCCCCAGTTCATTCTCTGTGACTGAGCGGTGCGGGCTCTATACCTGTTCAGATATTTATGGTAAGAAGCATCGATTGATCATTTATTACAAGTCAAGTGTTTCGGGTGATTTCTCTGGTTTCACTATAGAGGTAATCAGGCGTGCTGCTACAATGTCAGGATAAATTGATCGACTAGATGACATTTGTACAATCCCAACTGTCCTGCTATGGCTTCTTAATGTATTACTTCCCTAATTAGATCCACATTACCGTCACATTGCGAGCGACTGCTTCGTCGTGTGAGTGGCTTTCCCCGGGTGTAAATAATGGTCGTAATGTTTGTCATTTGGTATCCCACATTGACCGATTTCTCTGATATGTTTTCCAATTATCATGATTAGGCTATGTGTACTAGACAAGGTTATAGTTGAAGGCCAAGACTTATCAAGATAATCTAGTATAATATTTCACCGTGTCTGTTTTAACTTAAGGATATGTCTTGTATGCCATTCTTGGAAATGAAATGAAATGAATCGGGCTTTAGGCCACCTTTGTGCACATATAGGCTAAACTGGGCCAGGAGAACCTCCTGAGGATGGTGAGATGATTGAGATGACACTGTCCTCCAGACACAGGATTCGAAATTCGAGCCCTGGCGGTCTGAGGCCGAGCACGCTACCTCTCGGTCACGGAGGCTCCCCACAATACTGACTTTCACACGTGGATGGGGAAGAAACATTTTTTGTTTCTTTCAAACCGCCGAGACCGGGAACCGAACCCCGAACTCTGGCGTGAAAAGCAGCGGTGCTAACCACTACCCTAGGGCCCCCGCCATTCTTGGATCCAGGACCGACTTGGCCCTGGTGTAGCTAACGCTGCCTTCCTGTCACGCCTGAGCTCGTGTGTTTGTCCCCCACTTTGGTATTTCGGATTAACCCTTATCCTGCTGAGTACGACTATTGTCGTTTTTATTCGTTTTTATTAATCGACAAAATCACTGTTATTGGAAATGAAATATGTGTTTAAACTGCAAAATTTGCGAATATTTGTGCTCACATGATACAAATAGGAGTAATTTTCAACCACTTGAATTTGTGGGTCGCGGTAGCGAGACACAACCTCAAGTGGTTGAAAATTTAAATAAATTAACTTAGGGTTGAAGAGGATAAGGGATAAGGGTTATAGAAACTAAATGCTCCTTCTTCGCCAACTCCTAACAAATCAGTTTGTGTGAATCGAAGCTCCGGTGACCGAGAGGTGGCATGTTCGGCCTCATACCACCAGGGATCGTACTTATAATCCTGTTTCTGTAGGGTATTGTCAACTAATTCTGACGGTGGACCTGCATTAAAACAGCATTGGTTCAATGCTTTGTGTTTGTTGGTTAGGGTCTGGGGGACTTTGTTCATGCATAATGATTTCGTTCTCATGGTCTGTTACCAGGTTACTGAATAACTACAGAAAGGGCACATTTATGAAGATTAAATACGTTCTGTTTTCATAAAAATAATAGAATTATCTTGTACAGTAACCTCTAAATTGCTTAATCCATCGTGGCAGTTATGCACCACGTGACATGTTTCGAATGAATATTCTTGGATAAAAATGGTAAAAAAAATCGCAGCGTCACATTTCAGTTAGCATACTTCACCTTTTATACATGATAGGTGAATCTACATTTTTTTCACTCGACTCCTGATTATTACAAAAAATAGCAATGTGTTTCTGCGCCGAGGTGGCAGTACCCAGCTTACACTCAGCTTTGACCGAGCGATTGTCGGCGAACACGACACATTGACCCAATGCTGGCCTGATGTTGGCCAACATTAGCCCAGCATGTTTCGTGTTTGCTGGGTAGGCTACGGGCCTATACTGTGATTGGTGTTCATTGATTTGTACAAACACTGTGTACATAAGAGCCTGTCAATGATTGTGCACATAATCATGATGTAGGAGGGAAAAGGTAATGAAGCATACCATGGCTGAATGTAATGCTGACCAGCTTTTTTCGCTGCCACCCTCGAGCCTCATTAGTCAATTTACCTCCTGTGCTTGACACCCGGTACAATGGATGGAGTTTTACTCATTTTTAAAGTTTTTTGGCGATATAATATGCATTCGCGCACAGGGTAACATTTTTGAGGGATTTGGACGCTGGGCATAGGATGGAAAATAGATATATTTTGCAATTTTCACCGTATTGTACTCAAAACATGAGTGCTCTCTACAATATGTTTGTTTTCTTGAGAACCTCGCCATATTTAGACGCTGATAATAATGTTGAATAGTAATCCACCCGCCTCCGACGCACTGGGATGCCGCATGCGTGAAAACACTGAAACAGTTTTAAGAAAAATTATATTTTTAGAGAAATATCAAAATTATTACCTTTCTACGAGAGTTAAATCAATGCTTGGTGTAATCATGGTAATTGCCATAATTAGCAGATGATGGACCATGGGAGATAATTATGATGTCGTGTGGACTTCTGGGTAATCTAGAGGTGATTTTCTGGGGGTTACTGTGAGGTCACGTGGGATGCCATCATCATTATACCAGAATTGAACTACGTGTCACACTGGGATTAGACTGACCAGCTCTGCCGTGGAAAGGCAAGCAACAGTAACTGCTTACGTTTCAAGTAAGCAGTTACTAATGTTTGCTTTTGCATTAGAAACAAACAACAGTAACTGCTCACTTGAAAAGTGAACAGTTACTGCTGTTTGTTTTCGCATTGAAGATGCCGCTCTCGCGTACGCCATGCACATTTCACAAAATCATGGAAACGATGACCAATTAAAAGGGATGGCAATTCATTAGATAATACAAACCTCATTGACTTAGAAAGGAAGCTTTTAAAGAATCTTTTAAAATGCAATTAATTAAAAGATTCATTCACAACATGTGGGACGTAATTCAACAGTTGAAGAAATCGCACAAAACAAGTCATCGTCGCCGTAAATCATTTCCTGATTGGATTACGTTGCTATGCTGACGGATTTTTAGATACAGTTGTGTTTTTCTCTGACGCTTCTTTTCAGAATATCTGGTGAATGTAGGGCTAAGCACGCGCGAGGGAACAGTAGGCCCAACCCAACGACTCCGACGCTCCATACACGTGTTATCTAGTACCTCGGCCACTCCTACCAACCACACACCTGCCTCGGGATCAAATTACTCTGGTAGGGCTCAAATGTCCCACTTCGTGCCTTAATCTTAAAGTAACACACCTATATTCTCACTAATGTTCGAATTTGAAATTATCATAGCTCCAATGTTTATAAGAGCTATCGCTTGCAGTGAAAGAGATCTGGGGTTCGCGTCAAATTTTAAGTGCATTTTCATTACGTAATAATGCTGTTCACATTATCAGTTACTATAAGCCTACGTACTGTGTATTATATCTCTTCAATTTGTATTAGATAACAACATAATAACATTAAACCCCCAATTCAACAACACCAACAATACAACAACAACGCATCATATAGTAAGCATAAGAGGTTGACGAGCTGCGGAACATTGATTATGTGTTAGCTGAACGTTAATCTGGCAAAGTGTCAACGTTCACGTGGGACACACATGCCTCGGGTGGACATTCGGATCGCCCGACCTGATTGCCCCGGGCTAGTAGGATATTCTCAGGACTAGTGAGCTTATATCTGGAAATCCTTCATTAAAAAAGGTGCTTTCAATAACGTTAAAATACACATGTGACGACGGTGTTATTACTGTTGTGAAGTAGCATATTTCCTTTTGTTTTCTAGGACCCCAACAAACACAAAACATTTGTATAACATAAAATGTATACAACGACGGCCCAACGTCTTTGACGTTGGCCCAACATTGCATAAATGTTATACAAATGTTTTGTGTTTGCTGTGACAGGATGTGTTGTCATCCTCATGTATTTTGTAGTAGTATACCTATAAATAGCCTATAAATATATCATGATAAATCCACTACATCCATAGATTTACAACTCCTGCTAGATTTAATGAAAATATATCCAATATACTCCTAGTATATACACATAGCTTATCGAGATATATAAATCGTGTGTCACTGCTGAATCTTTTTTCAATATTTGTTATATTTCTACATAATGGTTGGTTTAACCCCTTCAGCGCGGGGAACGTCTTTAGACGTCCGAATCTGACGTCTAAAGACGGGCCCACATTGAAAGAGTACACAATTTATAATGTCTTCAAATGAAGCGAAATGAGCTAACTAGGACATTTATGATATTTTAAATTGAAAAAGCCCTTTGGTCTCCATGCTTTATACAAAACAAAATCAGCGTTGTAAGGGCCAATGTGGACCAGCGTCGGCGATGTAGGTCCATGATCTCTTATGTTGCAAAGCTAGACATCCTATATTATAACACGTATAATGTTACTGTATTTGAATCTGCCTCATCAACTCTAATACATTACAATTATTTTCTTTTTAAAATCAATGTGTGTGCGCTTAACCCTTTAACCGCCGGTGCCGTCCATATTAGTTTTTGACATTTTTTATTAGCATATTACATATCAGCATTTAAACCTGTTAAAGATAAAACGTAACATTAATCAGCAAGATTTGAAATTTGTTGACCTCCATTTTGTCAAATCGGAATAATTTTCACTCACTTGAAGTTGTGGATCGCGTCAGCGAGACACAACTTCAAGTGGGTGAAAATTCCAATTGTATAATTTGACGGCTAAAGGGTTAATAGAGGAGGCAGTACTGAAAGGGTTCATGGTATTTACTGGGAGAAAGCGGTTTGCCCTCCAGACGTGTCATGGACTACGACGTGTAGTGACACACGTGTCGTGGTCGCGTGAGCTCACTCAGAACTTAATGAAGGAGGAGACTTTCTCCAGATTGATGCCTTATCGAGTAACATGGCAACCTGGAAGGTTACCCCTCTATTAGCCGCAGGATTGATTGTAGATTTGTGCTCAAACCCGAGCACGAACATGGCGTATTCAATGATGTTATTAGCACCTGATTATGACAGCGGCGCTGACATTTGCAGCTAACAACAGACCCACGGGCAGGAATCAATGGGGTGGCGTCAAGTGAAAGAGGAGCTACGTTGAGTTCAAATACCATATTATCGCTCAGTTTTGAATAACAAAAAAGGAAGACGGGCACAAACAAGCAGCGGCAACATCCAGATTAACATAGGTATACTCAAACAAACATGACCACGGAACACTAGCACTGTTTTTTGCTCAGGATTGTATCCAGTAACCACTGATAACCACTCCAAACACTAAGAAAATATCTCACCTTACCCGGCGAAAGTATCAACATGATCAAGGGGGTTCTGAGGTCCCCAAGTATTTTAAATTTAATTTCCCAGCGGCTTCATATCCATTATTTCATGGTGCGGCTGATATGGAGTGACGGATGGTCTGGAGTTGAGTGAAATACAGCTCCTTTGCCAAACTGGCCCTGATTTTTTTGGTAATGTGTTCTGTTAGTGAACGATTTTTCTACATTCTTGATTCTATACCCACAGAAGAAAATCATGTCTCAAACATATTATTGTTATCCACAGTAGTCATACAGCCTACACTAATGACATGTTTTGCTGCATTGCTTGATGTTTTGTAAATAAAAAAAATCAACAGCAAAGTCTATAAAATGTTAATGTCCCAGCGCATAGGTCTAGTTATTAAACTTTAAGCACAATAGTTCTACTCTAAATCTCTGTTCATTTTACGAAAAGCCACTACATATAAATCCCATTTATCGCCATTCAAGGGTTAGATTTAGTCACCAATTATCGGATTATTGCGTGAAACACTATCAATAGGATGACCCTAATTGCCCTATCCACTGGATATTATATTAATGTTTTGTCAAACAATTTATGCTTACAATCGATTAAATAGGTGACAAGACTTGAATAAATTTATTATGAATTCAATCCTTTAAATAGGTTCCTAGACTTTTTGTTCAACTTTCAGTATATGATAGTTCCGGGGAAGTAGCATATTTCAGCATGGTTATATGTACATGCAGTAGAAACTGCTATGGACAGCCACTCTTATGAGCAGCGGGAGGCCACTTGGTCATTCCCCAGAATGGCATTTTGCATACAAACAAACAAAAACACCAGTATTTTTTAAATGTCCCACTAGATTAAGGTGATGAATACTTTTATGATACCCCTTGTATTTCTATAACCATAATTTTGTATCAGTATTTGCAATATTAAGTATTTTAAATTATACTTTGATGAAATCATACAAAAAATATTTCCATATTTTACTGTTTATGTCATTTTCCGTCATTATTGTCAAAGTGATGATATTTGTAAGAAAAATCACGTTTTATCATTTCCAATACCACTTGTGGTGGACACAGTATCAGAGTTGGTTTCCATTCTGAATGGGAAATTAAATTCCCTCATTTTCCCCCAATTTTCTCTGATCCTGATCAAACAAAATCATTATATAAAACTATTATATGCGTGCGCAGGGTAAGATGATAAACTGCTCACAATAATAATATTTATGGATTTTGAATTCAGACATATGCACTTGACACCATACATGCATCTAGTTACACCTTTCAATGACTTACACTTTTACATCAATACACCTTTTTAAACAGGTGTTAAAAATATAAGAAAGTTGAGTGGTGAAAGTGAAAAAATCCAAAGCCAATACAATACAAAACAATAAAAAACGAATTAGCGTATCAATTTACCAGCCCCCCCCCCTCTCTATCACCGATGTCACACTTGTCAATAAAATTCAACATTTTAATATCTCAAAATATTTCAGCTTATGATACAAGAAAGACACAGCTATGAAATCGATTAAAACAAGTTTGTTTCTTTATATTACCTACACTCTATATAGAAATGCTGTGAGCTATCTATTTGATCCCATATATTTTTCTCAAATCAATTCCATTATTTATCAACCTACTAGCATATAAATGATAGCACAACACGCCAAAAAATCATCCAAAAGCCGAGATTTTATTTTCCAGTCCTGATATGCCCATGATATGTCCATAATATCGATCGATCGATCGTTTATTGATTGATTGATTGCTTGATTGATTGATTGATTTATTGATTGATTGATTGATTGATTGATTGATTGAATGAATGATTGATTGATTGATTGATTGATTGATTGATTGATTGATTGATTGATTGATTGATTGATTGATTGATTGATTGATTGATTGATTGATTGATTGATTGATTGATTGATTGATTGATTGATCTCACGTGAATGGTGGTATAAAGTAGACTTTTAAATTCATAGGGATGGGAGGCTTTATTTTACAATTTTCCAGTATGTGTGGTATTTTTCCAAAATTGTTTGTAGAGTAATATACTTGATGCATGGTTTAATGTAGTCATTTCAATCGAATGTGCTTCTCAGGCATACGTACCCATTGGGATATATTTTGTACAAAAAAAACATTGAAAATCCAGGGACGAAAAAGATAGAAAATCTGTTTTTTTTCTGAAAAAGCCTCAGTGGAACAATGGGGAAAATACCTTTCTCTATTTTATTCGCCCTGAGCAGGATATGAGTATGGCGGTGTAATCATATTAATTATAGGATTAGACGTCGATGTGCAGGAGACAGCTTGCATTGACCCGATGCTGGTTTAATGCTGGGCCGACATCGCAGACCGTGGGCCAACATAATGGCAACATTGGGTGGAGGTTGTGTTTACTGTGATCTGGAGACAGGTTGTACGAATTGCAGCGTAGCAGACACAAAACGTTGTCCCAATGGTGGGTTCATAACTGCCCGCCGTTTGCGACGTAGTATCGGCCGATCATTAACCCTTGAAGCGCGAAATTTTTTTATTAAAACCTTGAAGATCAAAGGGTTTATTTCGATTTGATATCATCATAAATGTCTTATTCAGCTCGTTCCGATTCATTTGAATACCTATGTTATGGGTCTACGGCCATTAAAAATATTTTCACACTTACAGTGCGGGGATAGACTTAAGTCGTCAGAATCTGACGTCCACAGGCGTCAGATTCTGACGACTAAAGTCTATCCCCGCGCTGTAAGGGTTAACCCTTTCAATATACAATTAGACAATAGACAATATTTTATTCATAGTGTCTGTTAACAGACATGTAGGAATACACTGTTTGCACGATTTTTCGCATAAGCAGGTCTCCCAACTAAATAGTTCAGTTTTAATCACTGTGTGGCGTGTTGTAATAGAAGTGTGACAGGACTCCCAACTAAATAGTTCAGCTTTTAGTCACTTTAGTGTGTGGCGTGTTGCTATTGGAAAAGGTGTATAAAGCCAGGTGGTATTGATGACAATATTATACAGTGTTATGGTTCTGAGAAGTTGTATACGTCAGAATCTGAGGTCAGAATCTGAGGTCTGTATAAAGACGATCCCCGCTTTGAAAGAACTAAAATATGATTGATGGTTGTAGACCCAAACCATAGGTATTCAAATGAAGCAGAAAGAGCTAACCAAGTCATTTATGCTGATTTAAAATTGAAAGACCCTTTGGTTTCCATAGTTTATACAAAATATTTCAGCGCTGTAAGGGTTAACTCTCCATTCAGTAATTGCTGGTCTTGTTTTCCACTTGCCTTCACCTTCCTCTGTCACTCTCACATATACAATTACTGAGATCTATTGACCCAATGCCGGCTCAATGTTTGTCTAAAGTATCAGATTCTGGCCGTCGGCGACTAGACCATGGTGTGGTGTTTTTGAGCTGCCCAGCAAGGCTCCTCGCCTGTCTGTCTTGTCATGTGGACTTGTTTGTCTTGTCATGTGAACATAATAGGGGTATAATGTGACAAAAGGTCAGACCCTAGCAGACCACTGAAAACTGCAGACTGCTTTTCTGGTGAGAATCAGTGAATACTGTTCCCGGCTTTGGAAATCGTTATGTCCAACAAAACATTCGAGATACTGTTTGCAAAAATACGCAGAATGTAGTCTGACAAATGTTACCAATGTCGTCCGTGTCTCTTAACTGAGTGCTCGTATGCATAAATGCAAAAACTATCGCCAGATACTTAATACAACATGTCTCCTATTTCACATACATTCATATTCAAATTCTTTTCTTTGCTTAAGTGTTCTAAAGCTACTGGCCTCAATGGAATTAAAAAAAACTCGCTCTATATACGTGATATATTAGTGACAGCATAGTAATGATATGCACTGTTAATAGCACAGCAGAAGGAAAATTCCACGACAGTTGGAAATTTGCTAGAGTAATTCCCCTGTATAAAAAGGAATCTGATGCTCATTTAAGTAATTAAGGGACCGCCGGGATCCGTCACGCGTCAGGCGCCACACTTTTTTGTGGGCGCAAGAACTAGTGGTCTTTTTTTTAAATTTAAAATGGCATACCTAACGACATGGGGATGTGCACGTGAGTTCAAAATGGCCGCCAGAGATCAACTTCATATTTTTTTGTAGGCGCAAAATTGCTCAAAAAAATTAAATTACCTTCTTAATAAGATGAAGAGTTTTTAAAGATGCCACGATATGGGTGATGTGCATGTTACTTTTTCAAGGTTCTACTTAGTATCAAAATGGCCGCCACGGATCAACTTCCAATTTTTTTGGGCGTACAAATTTAAAAACTTCTAACTTGTCAGATATTATTCAAATTGTTGCCTTATATGACCTGTGTCATATAGCATGTTATAGCATAGAGCACATCATGTTATAAGATAATACGTCCGAAGGCGACATATCACGTTGTAGCGGCCACCACATTTCCGGGCGGTCAGTCAGCCATGCAACGCGTATCAAGACGACCAGATTGACTTGGTGCGCCAAATTAAGTCCTGTTCTAAAAAAATGATATTTGTTCGGAATTGGCTCAATATCAGGACAACGTCTCTAGAAATTGGCTTGAAGCTGAACCAACGTTAGGGAACTGTTAACTGTCCCAGATAGAGATGATTGTTTCTTGGCGCCTTCTTCGTGGATTCCCAGTAAACAACATTCGTTGAATCAACGCTGGCCCAACATTCACCCAACATTAGGTAAACATGTCATGTTTCTAGATTACATGGTAACATGAGCTGTCGGGGGCAGCTTTGCGCGAGAGATGATTACAGCGACATCTTCTCTCAGTTATCTGAGATTGAGGGACAGCTAGATATAATCAACATATCCCTGGCCCAGTTTGCCTTTGAAGTTCTTTCACAGAGTGATCGCTCTCTTCTGAGTGAGACATAATATAGAGGTGACACATTACAATAATCTTGATGACGAGTGTGTCCACATGTACATGCATTCAATATCCACGGAGTTCTGCTCGATTACCAATAAATTGCAATGTGCATGGGAGCTGTTAATGTTTTATAGATAATTCAACCATATTTTCGACTGTATCTATAACCATAATAATTTTTTAACCATGTAGTACATCATGTAATTAAATAGTTATAGCATAGATTAACCATATGGTTAATCTATGCTATAACTATTTAATAGTATGATGTACTACATGGCCATGTTGGTAAAAACACGATCACATTTCGTGAATTCTAATATTACGTGAAGTTGTGGCAGCAGACAAATAAAAGCCGGGGCTGTCAGTGATAATAGCCGCGTGTGTTTCTGATAATAATCATGGTATTCAAGGTATTCAACTATTGGAGGAAAACTGATATATAAAATAGTAGCGCAAACATAAATAATATCTGGTGTTTTTTGAAGCAGAATTATTATCATGATTATAGCCCGTCGTTTCTCAATATACGGACGCCCGACAGCGAGGCGATTATTGTAGTGGCGGTGACCTTCTCTATTCTTCTAATTTTGCAAATATAGACATTCAGTCAAAGCTGAACACATAGTATTTCGTTGTCAAATAGGCACTTTGTATAATTTCTTGTACATAAGCATAATAATGATTATTATGATAATACTTGATTTCCCGATAGTATAAGCTGCATTATAAATCAGTATCAGAGAATTGTTAGAGTTCTATGATCCGTATATAGCTCTAGAAGACATGAGCCAAAATCATATTTATCTGAGGTACATATCGGCAAATCGTTCAACTTATTTAGCATGTTCAGTAATAACATTTAGATTTCTTATTGCCGCCAAATATAAGTAATGTCTAAACAGTGCAGTCGCTAGATCCTGTGTGCTAACAGTGCGTCTCACGGAGTGAGATTGAGTGATATGAGGGAATATTGCTTTTACGTCGCTTTCTGCACAATCATGGGCAATATCGCAACCGAAGTAAAGCCTCAAATCAAGGCTTTACAACCTCGATGACAAACATCCGACAATACCGGGATTCAAACCCAGTAGTTTCGAAGAAGAAAAAAAGAAATTTATTTGACCAAAACATAATTAATTACAAATAAAGTGAAAAGTACAAATAACAGTCAGGAGACCATAGTTAAGACAAAAAATGCCGCTACTACTATGGCCACCTTTCACACAAGAAAAAATAATTTCAAGATATTCAAGTTGCAAAAGGGTCAATGATTATAAAGAAAACGATATTGTACCAGTGATTACATAATAAATATCTACAAGCGTGCAAAAATGTAGATAAATATAAATATTATACAAATAGATATTATACAAATATTTTTCAAATATATAGCAAAATGATAATGAGACGGTCGTCCCAACAAAAATGTAAACTAGCTTGTCATGATATCATAATAATAATATAATAATATTATGTCAATACAGCTTGTGCAGAGCCAAAAGGCAGCAACTGCACACTTGTAAAGTAAGCGGATGCTGCCCTTCGGCTCAACAAGGAAGAATGAAACAAAGCACTTTACTCAGCTCCAATGGAAACAACTTGATCGAATGAGCCATCGGGGCCGATCGAATTACACGGTTTTATTAGAATGCCGATGACAAGAGAATATTAGACAAGGAGACCGTGATTGAGTATTAGAAATGCTATGCTTTCTCCACCAGTTATCATGGTTATTATATGATATTGATGTCAGAATGACGGTGGATGTGGGTGGACAACTGATATATGGTGGGAGTTATTTTGGCCTCGGTGCCCATTAAACCACTTAATTATAGCTCACGGTGGCAGACCAAACCAGCAACACGAGACGGCAGCATAACGCCGTATCGACGTCGCCAACTGTTGACGCGCCTCGCAAGTCTTCAGTGTGTTCGCACACAGGCAGTCTTGCGGTGCTCTGATCTGCAAAGCCAGGAGCCAGTATCTGCTCACTTGTAAAGTAAGCAGATACTGCCTTTTTGCTTTGCACGGCTGTGCTGACATCCGAGGCTTTACTAATGGAGCTGCATGGCAGGAGATGTCACCATTGGAGGGCGCCCACAATGAGGCGTCGCGGGGATCCCCAGTTGACTCCCATCCCAAGATAATAAAGAACATTTTGCTTACGGGAATATACTGGTAGAAAGCAGCTTTCGTTGACAAAACATTGCTTCATTATTGTTTATTTATAGACACATGTTGGCCGATTATGTGACAACAGGCCTAATCTTAATCTTGTTACAAGACATGGGAGATAGATATACACAAAAGTTATACATTACGAGGCATCAAGTAGGATTACAACATTTTTTTTTATTCTGCTCACGTTCTTAATGACAACTTGTGTGAGCTTAGATAGTTTCTGTATTTTGGTTTCACTAAAATTCGTAACATTACAAAAAGTAAAGATCGAGGGATGTGTGAATATGCGTTTAACTAGTAGTAACATTCTCTGCTCATATATCATAATGGATCTCGTCTCCCACTTCGTTTATGTGGCATTAGGTGCAGCATCTTAAATTTCTGTCATCTGCATTTGTCTAAATTTTTCAACATCTTTTCGACAGCTAAATTTACACAGCGGAATCCAGAGTGCTGGTGGTAGATTGGTCTAAAGATACTTTTATATTGAAAAGATATATATATATATATATATTTTTACATTCACCTGCAGCTTCCATTTGTTCCAGTAATTGAGCATTGCTGACAATGTGTCTTGTAAATCTTCCTCTGATTCCACATTAGTAATATCAGAAATACATTGTTATGCATTTCTGGTAATATTATATCATCGGCATACATCAAAACAAATAATTTTATATAGTTTTCCATTTCATTGGGTGGGTTGTTTTGGTTTTGAATTTCACTGAATAGTTTTAGTCCATTGTATTTATCTTGTAAAAATTGTTCCAAATCATGTAGATATATTGCAAATAGCAGATGTGACAGATTGTCAGTTTGGCATGGGAAGCCAATGTTGGGTCAATGTTGGCGCGCCTTCTACGACGTTGGCCCAAGATTGGTTCAATGTCTCGTGTTTGCTAGGAACCAGGGCTGTGTGTGATAGAAATACAAATCCAAGACGACTATTTCTATTTCTATGCTTCGCTTTTATCATACTATTTATACATGTTGTATTATAAGTGATCTGCAGGTCCACAGGCCTACACTAATATAATCTAATTAATAGCATACGCAGATCAGCAAATCCCAGCAAACTAAAAAGTTGACACAGTCCAGTGTCGCAGACCAACCTGGAGCCAATCGATCGCGTTTGATGGGCAAGTATGTAATAGAATACATTAGCATTACATTGGTGTTTTTTTTAACCTTTTTAACTGGTAAAGAAGCCACAGCTGTTGCCTTAAAGGTTAACATCGCACGTTTTCAGATTATGTCATCAGGTTGTAGTTTCAGAAGTTCATCTAGAAAGAAGTTGCTTTCTTAGTGAAGAATTGATCTCCCTGTGGACTGTCCCTTTAACCCTTTAACCGCCGGTGCGCAATATATTCGGGTTTTTATTTTTTATTAAAACATAAAGTACCAAATTTAAAATATGTTCAAGATAAAATGTGACATCAACCAGCAAGATTTGAAAAGAGTTGATCTCCATTTTGTCAAATCTGAATCATTTTCACTCACTTGAAGTTGTGAATCGCGTCAGCGAGACACAACTTCAAGTGGGTGAAAATTAAAATTGAATAATTTGGCGGTTAAAGGGTTAACCACCCCCGGGATTTAGTTATTTTCACATACACCGACCATCACGATATATGGATTGTGATAAATCCTTGATTGTTTTTATTGTCCCATGACCTGATCGACTGATCAGATAAATACTAAATGACAGGCCCACTCGTTTTTCACTCGTACTATTATAAGCCACAGACACCAGTCATTGGTCTTGTCAAGTTAAGGACTACCAGCAGACAGAATTCTTGGTAGCCATTGACGTCAGCGTCTGGGATTAATTTACATGTATATGAACATAAAACGCATTAATAAGTCATCTATAACACCCACTCTACCCTCTACGTGTAAAATAATATACATGTAATACATTGGCTATACCTGGAATGAGTTAAGATCAGGTTCCCCTCCCGGTGTTGGCGTATAGTCCTTTGGGTATTAAAAGGTGACAAGTTATGTTAACGGCTGGGCTTAAACTCTATCAAATGTATTTAAACTTTCTTGTAGTATCTTTATTCTATCAGGTCTATTGTTCAGTATCATTACATTTTTCTCAATAGTTGTCATTACAATTTCTTTGTCACCTGATGTATGTGATGACTGGCACTGGCAGTAACGATTGATTAGTCAGAATAAATTAATCTTTAGAAGTATAAATTAACAGAACATCGCGACTAAAAACAACATTATAATTATAACGAAAATAATGTTTTCTCGTAATTTTCTCGACAAAAACACCATAACTGATTAATATCGTTAGAACGTTTTTCTAGACTAATTTGATTGGCTGATCATTTTTCACCACATGTGGACAAAACAGTTATTTACATGAATTCCTGATGGGCTGAGCGGCGTGGCAGTTAATGAAATAACGCTTTTTCTTCAGTGAGACTTCAAACCAAGATGTTTCCCGCCCCGAGGACGATGACTCCTCTAGAGTGTAGGGTAGGCTTCCTTTTTTTGCCCGTCACAAGGAAAATGGGTCTTTTACAGTGTAGGGTATCCTTCCTTCTTTTCAGAAAAGCTGATGTTTTCAGGTGTGAGGTGATTAACAGCATGGGGTAAATAGTGTTCATTATGGTTAATCTATGATTACACCCAGCAACAGGAGATGTTGCCCCAGTGTTGGTTTATTGTTTGGCCACGGTCTACAACGCTGGCCCAAACATTAAGCCATTAAACTGCATCACAGCAAACACGAGACGTTGAACCAACGAGTTTTCCAGGATTTGTAATTGTGTCAACGTCTCGTGTTGACCGAGTGTGGTCCGGATCTCTCCCACTCTGATGTACATTTGTATTCACGATGAATACGCGTTGCCGGCTGAGACCAGCATTGTGCTCACAAAAAAATAATGCCTCCATTATTCCTTAACTTCTTACGCTACTTTTTCACACATCATTTTTCCGATTGTATTTTTCTATACATTTTGGTATCCAAATAGAATAAAAATTGTTTCTGTGCTTTTACCATTAAAGTTTCCCTTTTGCCTTTTTCATGTTTTATTACAAATCACACCTGTACTAAAATGAAATGAATCGAGCTTTATGCCTCTTTTGTGCGCATACAGGCTAAATTGGGCCAGGAGAACCTCCTGAGTATTGTAAGATGAGTGAGATGACACTGCCCTCCAGACACAATATTCGAAATTCAAACCCCGGAGGTCTTGAGGCCGAGCACGCTACCTCCCGGTCACGGACGCTCTTCTCAATACTGAGTTTTACGAGTCTATGGAGAAGAAACAATTTTGTTCCTTTCAAACCGCCGAAACCGGGAAACGAGCCCCGAGCTTTAGCGTGGAAGGCTGCTGTGCTAACCACTACCCCATAGCCCCCCCCCCCCCCGCCCCACACCTGTATTATCGTATTCGGTTCGCATGATGTCTCGTATTGATAAATGAAGGAACACTTTTCATCAAGAAAAACGGCACGACTGGCAACCATTCCAGCACTAGTAAGAAAGAGCAACCGTTCTATCAAACATGTTAAGCAATCTACAGCATGGATCATCTTGTTCATATCATGGTGTATATATTATAGCCCAGGAGCATTAGTATGAACCTGGAAAAAAAATGCAGAAAGCTGAATTTCTCAGGAATGATTCTCTTATGTCTCCTGAGTGAACACACATAAAATCCCCAACAATCTGGGCTGTGCTAAATGCGTGGGAGTGAAAAATTCAAAATGGCCGCCATTTCGCTTTTTCCGGCGAATGTAAATATTTTAACATAAAAACCTAGTCGTGTAATACAAGGTTTTATGGGTTTTAAGGTATGAGGAATTCATTACTGGTGTTATTTTCACATTAAAACATAATGTTATTCATAAAAATGCAATATTAAACATTTAAAAAAAATAAAGGTCATGACATGACATAAATACTTCAAAATTAATTTAGTCATGTCATATCTGTGATCTTTAGATTATATAATGGGTGACAGAAGTTCTTTCAAAAGAACATGTCCTCACACAGCTCCCCCAAATTATGGACGATCTCCAGCAGGACAAAGGTTTGAGCAGCAGGACAGGAAAGTTATGGATTGAATACATAAAAATGGTTAGAATACTACTCCTTGTCATACGTGCAGAGCGCAGTGGAGATTGGGATCTGCATCTATATTGTATCGCCAAAATGATTCCTGTACTCCATGCTGGTGGACATACTTGTGCAAAGTCATCCAGACTTTACCTGGATCAAATGAATCAGTTAAAGACAAAAATGAACATAGAAGACTTTACAAAGTACACATCACAAGGATATTGGACCATTCGTAGAAGTAACCGTTTCAGGTCTGGAAATTTCACAGACCAAACCATCGAACAAGTACTGGTGAGAATGCTTAAGTCACCATCGAGGAGGTCTAGCGCACGGTCGTGGTGTCACAACGAGTACCCAATTAAAATGGTGTTCCACAAACTGTTCCAATTTGTGAGTATCCAGAGTTATTCAGTGGTGTACACTCCTATACAACTGATCAGTACAAGGACCTACGCCCTACCTGAACAGCCCGTGATGGCATTCACTATACTAGGTTTAAAGATTACCTTGCCCAGCACTCCCCATTCATCTACAAGGGCGAATGTATGGACAGGTTAGTCTGTATTTCCACAGGAATTGTTGATACTGCAACAGCCAACGCAGATCGTGCAATTGAACCGGGAGAGTTGGCTGCTATGCATATGTCAAGCTTAAGAAGAATGATAAAGTAATATCCATCGGTGTTGCCACCAATGGTGCTGAAGTGAGTGCCATGTGGAGATTGATCCTCTTTCCCTCTAAGCCTAGCCAGGGCCTAAGGCTAAGGGATCTGTTGGCCTACTGACACTGGACCTGCATGCTAATTGACACTTTGGACTTTGCCACCATGCAGGTGGATATATTTATTAGTATTGTTTCGAGTGAATCGACATTGAGAATTTCAGACTTAAGTCTGCTAACTTCCATGCTTAAATGTTTTGCTTAAATCACGGGACTTAAGTCTGTTACCTCTAATTAGGTCATGGTAGAAACGTGCTCAGCAAAAAGTTAAGTACAAGTAGCTCAAATACTTAAGTTTAGGACTTAAGTACGTTACAGAAACCGGCCCCTGGCTGTGATATAGTGTCGGCCATGTATAAAGCTGGTAAAAACAGCTGTAGCTGTTTTGGAAAACAATGAATGCAATTTCCTTGATCTATTCAAAGAAAATGAAGCTACCCATAATAAAATTGCAAGGGCTGGATAAATGTTTTTTATTGAAACTATATAATGCAAAACAGACATGTGTGTCACTTGATATTTTGCGATTATCATCGTATAGGCCTATGCAAATGATGAAGGAAACTAAAAAAAGGAAATCCTCATCTATTGCCTCATTTAAACTTGAAAGTTTACCACCCACAACACCACCTGCAAAATATCATGCATATCGCGCCTACTTTGCTGTGCAGGAATGGTTGGGCAATTCGTTACAGGCCACTGACTGGGGATGGGAATATAATGATGACATGCTCAGTCCGGTCTACACAGACAGACCAGTTGCATCCGATTCTGTATTAAATATGGTGTCATCCGGGTGTAAAACTAATAACTGCATGTGGGAAACGATGTTCCAATCGCAAGGCTGGTCTGGACTGTTCAGTCATGAGTTCGACATGTATTGGGCAAAATTGCAGTAATGCATGCCCGCTTGATAGTGATTAAATAATGGTACGAGGCTTTCTTAGTCTCATATTTAGCTTTTTTCAATGATATCTGAGAGTTATGAGCAATGTATATGCTTGTCTTGATACTTCCTTTAAAGGTGTAGTCAACTGTCAAAATACGCGGGACAATGTGGTCCCCAGAATGCAACAGTTGCCCCTGGACACTCCACAATTACGTATCACCCCACATCCACAGTTATCAGCCAAGATAATAATACTATATGCGTTTCATACCCATCGCCTTATTAAGAGCAAGTTCCCAAGTCATTTAAACTCTATATACTTGAGCGACATCTATGAGGAAATGATTCACCATTTCTCTCATGGGGGCTATGTTGTGACACAAAAGGCTGTGTTACCGTGAGTATCTGGAAACAGTTGACCTCCAGCATATTGATAGTAAGAGCTTTCCCAGCCAATACTGCACACTCACCAAATGTTGGTTTAATGTCGGCCAACGTCGCAGACCAACATCAAACCATCATTGGGTAAATGCCTCATGTTTGCTTGATGACTGACACAATTAATTGACCACGTCATGGGACCAGATTATCCTCGGCGATGAATAGTGTCCTAATCACCATCAACAATTAATATTATCCCAGTAAAGACGAGACGTCAACGAAAAGCTGGCTTAATGTTGGGCCAGCGTCGAATACGGTGGCACAATATCAAACTAATATTGCGGTAACATCTTTTTTTTTCTCTGTGATCTTGCACTCAGCGAAGACAATGTAGTGACCCTGTGCGGGTTTAGTGATGTGCAACACAACATAAATATAGTTTAAATCACCTAGTACATGAGGCATTTACCCAATGATGTTTTGATGTTGGGCCACCGTCTTCGACGCTGGCCCAACATCAAACCATCATTTGGTAAATGCCTCATGTTTGCTGGGCAGTTGGCTTTATGTGGGCTGCATACAGTGTAATATATACACCATGATATGAACAAGATGATCCATGCTGTAGATTACTTCACATGGTTGATAGAACGGTTGCTCTTTCTTACTAGTGCTGGAATGGTTGCCAGTCGTCTCATTGGCGCGATTGGGGTTGCAGCAGCGGATGAAAATAATAGTACTCGTTTTTTTATGTCACAACGGTACTTTCATTTCTTATGGACCTATAATAATCCTGGACGGAGCCGGTGTTTAGATTTATTGGGATGCTACGTGGCGGTGCGTGTAGTGCCAGCCAGTCTAGCAATCGTCTCAATCGGCACTTGTCTGCCATCCTCTTCTTCTCATTTGTCTGAAGCTCACGAGACGGAAAAAAACTGTTTTTATATATGAAGAGCACATTCATTGATATCTTATGGTCAATTGGAGATGGCAATCTCGATCAAACGCATGCTCAACCATTTCAAATCTGAATTTACCATTGTCATCTTCGTTCACTACAAGCCGTGAATTGCTGTCGCAATTCCCGACTTGTAGTGAACGAAGATGATTTGAAGTGGGTGGCAAATGAAAAAAAATCTTGTTACTATTAAATGAGTTTTCATCAAAAAATGTCGTTCTAGAACCCCTAGGTGTAGGGAATTAAGTCATTCTTCAGAGATGCAAAATGATGCATCGTGAGGGCTTGAAGGGTTGAGATCTGGGGGAGTCGCATATCGGATCAGGTTGACGGTGTCTCCGCGTCACAACCTTATATCAACCTAAGTTGATGAAATAATTATGGGCTTTTATGACTAACAGCCACGTTTTCATCAAGCAATGTAGATGTTGCAGACCTTTTATTTTAGGTTGGATGTGGTATGTTTTGTATTTGAGATGTACGATTCCCGTTGTACAAAGGGGGGGGGGGTACTTTTTTGAAAATACCATCCTGCTGTCTAAAACAGATCTATCATTTTTAGCTCCCGCCGTCACCGTAGGTGAGCGAAGGGAGCTATGGATTCTACCTCCGTTTTTTTTTGCCTCTTCTTTTGCCTATAACTTTGTGAGAAAATAAGCTAGGATAACAATTTTTGGTATGTGGGTTACTTCCAGGTGGCTAATGGACGGGTTAAAATATTTTTAATCTGAATTTAATACGCAAGGTTGCAGAGGTGAAAATGATGATGTGACGGCGTTGGGCCGTTGGGCCGTCCGTAAACAATTCGTTTCCGGAGCATATCTCTGAAAGTACTTGTCCGATTGTCTTCAAATTTTACACACAACACCCCTAGGGGGTCTAGTTGTGCCTTTTGGGGTATTTGAACTTTGACCTACTTCTGGTTCAGAACTATGACCTATTTAGACGTTTTGACGCGCACTTCGTTTCCGGAGCAGACCTCGAAAAGTACTGGGCCGATGACAGTCATATTGCACATACATGTTCTCTAAGGTCCCTAGTTGTGGCTTTTCAGGTTTTTGGACCTTGACTTTGAAGTTGACCCAGCACTTTGACCTAATTTATAACATCGGTAAATCCGACTGAAAGATTTTGCGGAATATCATGAAAACCGCTCGAGATAGCTACACCATTACTATAAAACAAATTGTGAGGTTTCAGGAGAGGATGCATCTTGAAAAATTTCAAGTCGATAAAATTAAAAATGGCCGCCTATCGGCCATTATTCACCTCGACAGGCCTGATATTGCGGAATATCATGAAAACCGCTCAAGATAGCTACACCATTAATATCAAATAAATTGTAAGGTTTCAGGAGAGGATGCATCCGGAAAAATTTAAAGTTGATAAAATTCAAAATGGCCGCCTATCAGCCATTATTCACCTCGACAGGCCTGATATTGTGGAATATCATGAAAACCGCTCAAATATCTACACCATTACTATAAAACAAATTGTAAGGCTTCAGGAGAGGATGTATTTTGAAAAAAATCATTTTGTCAAAGTTCAAAATGGCCGCCAATCAGCCATTATTCACTTTCACATGGCCGTTATTTGGTAAACCGTGCTAGATGGCTAGACCATTACTATAAAACAAAATGTGTGATTTCAGGAGAGGATGCATCTTGAAAAAATTCTACTCGATAAAATTCAAAATGGCCGCTTATCGGCCATTATTCACTTTCACATTGCCGTTATTTGGTCAACCGTGCTAGATGGCTAGACCATTACTGTAAAACGAAATGTGAGATTTCAGATGAGGATGCATCTTGAAAAAAATTGACTTGATCAAATTTAAAATGGCCGCCTTTTCGGCCATTATTCATTTTCACATGGCTGATATTTGGTAAACCGTGCTAGATGGCTAGACCATTACCTGATTACTATAAAACAAAGTGTGAGTTTTCGTGGGAGGATGCACCCTGAAAATTTTTAACTTACGAATTCAAAATGGCCGACAATCAGCATTATTTACCTCGATGGGCCTGATATCAGGTAAACCGTGCTAGATAGCTAGACCATTAGTATAAAACAAAATGTGACGTTTCGAGAGAGGATGCCTTTTAAAAACTTTCGACTCAATCGAATTCAAAATGGCCGCCTATCGGCCACTATTTACTTTCACATTGCTGATATTTGGTAAACCGTGTTAGATAGCTGGACCATAACTATAAAACAAAATGTGAGATTACAAGAGAGGATGCATCTTGAAGAAAATTGACTCGATCAAATTCAAAATGGCCGCCTATCGGCCATTAATCACTTTCACATAGCCGGTTTTTATTAACCGTACTAGATGGCTAGACCATTACTATAAAGCAAAATGTGAGATTTCAGGAGAGGATGCATCTTGAAAAATTTTGACTTGATCAAATTCAAAATGGCCGAAAAGGCGGCCATTATTCACTTTCACATGGGCGATATTTGGTAAACCGTGCTAGATGGCTAGACCATTACTATAGAATGAAATGTGAGATTTCAGCTGAGGATGCATCTTGGAAAATTTTGACTTGATCAAATTCAAAATGGCCGCCTTTAGGCCATTATTCACTTTCACATGGCCGATATTTGGTAAACCATGCTAGATAGCTAGACGATTACTATAGAATGAAATGTGAGATTTCAGCTGAGGATGCATCTTGAAAAATTCTGACTCGATCAAATTCAAAATGGCCCCCTATCGGCCATTATTTACTTTCACATGCCCAATATTTTGCAAACTGTGTTAGATGCTAGTCCATTACTATAAAACAAAATTTGAGGTTTCGGGGGAGGATGCACCCTAAGTTTTTACCTAATTCATATCAAATTCAAAATGACCATAAATCAGCTATTAGCTAACTCGATTGGCCTGATATCGGGTAAACCATGCCAGATAGGTAGACCATTACTGGGATACTGATTAGGATCATTAATTTCAATGGAGGTTTGCAATCTCTGACAGACTGTCTAGTTCTTATCTTACTCTTAGACTGGGCTTCTTAGACCTAGTTGTCTTGCGTCTTGATTTTTGACCTAGACTAGGACTACATTAATAACCCTATACAAAATTGCTTAAATCAAATTCTAATTCGGAGCGGGAGCTCCTGGACTTATGTGGTCTTGTTAGTTCATATAGCTGATTCAAATTAATTAAATTGTAGAAAAAAATAACCGTCCTATATGCATGATACGGGACGATACATAATTATGAAATGTTCAATGCCAAGACAACTTGTACATAGTTTACTGAACTTAACTATGTGCAATCTCAGATGCTGAACCAATAGTGAATAATCGGGTCAATCAAGTGACTAATATCTCCCGGAAGACACTAGGAATTAAACCAATGGTGGGTTAATTTTGGCCCACCGTCTTCGACGTTGGTCCAGTATTAACCTAGCATTGGCTGATGGCCTCGTGTTTGCTGGTCTACTTTTAGTTGCGTTTGTCCTGAATACGGATCAGCAGACAATCCCTAAATGAGGTCCTTCATGCTACTCGTGATCCCGTCTCAATCAATAATGTCAATAATAATTCGGACTTGATCGCTCTCATTATCCGTCAATAAACTGAAACCAAGTCTTCTCTCGCATCCCCATTGAACCCATCGCAATTTCCGCTGGATTCAATCGGTGGATAGGCTCCCTAATCGCCGGCTGACCTTCACTGTAGTTAACTGTGGGTGGTTTGTAGCTCAGTGTTTAGAGTGACCGCTTTCCTTGCGAAGGGCACATGGTAAATCCCAATAAAATATGAAACGTAAACCCAATGTTGGTTTAATATTAGACCACGTTGGGTGCGACGTTGGAACGTCGCAGACGTTGAGTTCGACGGTGAGTGCGACTTTGGTACGTCACAGAAATTGGGTGCGACTTTGGTACGTTGCAGACATTGGGTGCGACGTTAGTCCAACTTGAAGCCATCATGCTTTCTGGGATATATCACTCTCGTGAAAAAGTAAAATAAAATAAAATGAATTGGATTTTAGGCCACCTTTGTGCACATATAGTATAGGCTAAACTGAGCCTCCTGATGATGGTGAGATGAATGAGATGACACTGCCCTCCATACACAATTCGAGCCTTGGTGGTTTGAGGCCGAGCACGGTACCTCTCGCTACCTATTGAATCTTTACGAGTCAGCGGCGAAGAAACATTTTTTGTCTTTGAAAATTGTACGCCAAAGCGGGGTTCGAACCCGCGATATTCGTGACAAAGTACATCTCTGTACAAGTTTGCTTGACCAAGGATACTATTTACCAGGGTGTAGAAGTGTCCTTGGTTTGACCATATAGTTTATTAACTCTATGGTTTGACCATAGATCCCTTGGTTTGATCAAGGTATATTGGTATGAGCAGATACTGCGTCTGCAAATATGCATGGTGACTACCCGACTAACCCGTAGCGGTGGCCCCGCGCTGGTTCAACGCTGGGCCATAGTGCAATTGAGACAGCGTTGGGCCAACCACTCGACAACATATCGTGTTACCTGAGCTTGACATCTTAATGGCGGTCCTATACACCTTTCCCATTAGCAACACGCCACACAGGGACTAAAAGCTGAACTATTTAGCTGGGAGTCTTGTCAAAGTCAAATATCAATTCGATCATATCGCCTAGGGGCACACATTGTGATAGGAGTCAAGTCCTGGAGTCATCACAATTCAACAGCGCCATCTAAATAACTCACACAGTAAAATATCATCCAGTGTTGGGTTGTTAAGGACAAGGGATTTGTTCTACGTATTCCTGAGAGGAATGGTGTCCCCCGGCGTATACTGAACCTTAATGAGCTACACAGTCGAAACTATGTTTTTTTACATCGGACCAGTGTCGTAGATGGTGGAACAGGAATAAAACAACATTCGGTTAACGTCTCGTGTTTTAGGAGCAGCTGCAGACGCTGCAGACATAAATCCTTGAAAACTGGTGCAATTAGGAGTAAACATATTACAATATTATTATAACACTCTCGATTCTCAGCCAACACGACACATTCCTCGAATTATGTTTGAATACTGGCCCACCGTTGGCGATGTAACACAACATTAAACCAGCATTGGGTTATTATCTCACACATGTTTTCTAGGCTGCAGCCTCAGTTACTGTGTCGTGTATTATCTATCATCCTACTGGCATGGTCAGATATGCAAATATCTGCCATACATCCATCTATCCATCCATTCATTCATCCATTCGTTGATTCATGATCATCCACCCCACCAATCCATCCACTCAACCATTCATCTTTTCCATCCATCCATCCATCCATCCATCCGTCCATCCAATCATTCATCCATCCACTCACTCATCCACCCACTCACGTTTCGAGTCAGTATAAATAATTAAGGATGCTATCAATAATATAATAATACACTGCCGCTAAATGTTTTGAATTAACAGTTTAATTTATAAAGCATCATTAATATAATCAAAGACAATGAGTAGGCTGACAATTGAGCAACATGACAGAAAGAGAAAATAACGAAAACACCACTGCATGATTTAAAGAAGGCTGAATCCTATTACAAAGAAGGTTATGTGTGAGGGGGTTCTATATACAGTGTACCTTACAAATAGATTGAAGACGTCCACTATATATGCGTTTAATACCTGGGCTGTTCACGGTTTAAAAAACTGTTTGTCTTTAATTTTTAAAAGGGATGGAGCTCTAAGGATAGCAAGTTAGGCTAATAATCACAAAAAACACACGCCACAGCGTATCTGTTTCAACAGATTTAGGAAATCGACGTCTAAATCTGGTTACTATCTACCGACTACCTGGCTCATGTAATGCCTTTTTCGACGAGTTTCAGGATTTTCTGGCTTTTCTTATATCGCTGCCATTAAATTTTATAATTTCTGGTGACTTTAATATTCCATTTGGAAACGGCTCGTCCAATGCAGTGGCTATGAATAATATCTTTGATATGTTTAATTTGAAACAACACGTGAACTTCCCCACCCATAAATTTGAAAATACCCTGGATTGGCTCATTACAAGCGATGAATGTAATCTAATTAACAAAATAAGATCAACTGATCAGATGAGTGACCACTCTTCATTTATTGCTACTCTGAACGAGAAAGCTAAACTATGCCAGCCAAAGGAAAAAATAAATTACAGATCTTGCAGAAATTTTGACATTGATAATTTCAAAAATGATCCAACCAATTCCGATCTAATTCAGAACCCTGACACAAATTCGGCTACCTCTTTATATACCCAATACCATGCTATGTTGACATTGCTTGATAAACATGCACCTCTAAAAAGTTGTAAGGTAACACCAAATGCTAGACCAGTAAATGAGTGAATAACCGATGAGATCTTGTTATCTAAAAGGAAAAAAACACTTGGAAAGATTATGGAGAAGGGATAGAACTGATTCTAATCGATCACGACTCAATGCACAATTTCACCTATGTAACAGACTATAGTCAAAGGTAAAAAAAAACTATTGTACAAATTTAGTTTCAGAGAACAGCACAAACCCTAGAAAATTATGGGACACATGAAACACATTTGCATAAAAAAAACCAATATACTTCCGGACAGTTCATGCAATACCAAACTTGCCAGCTCTTTCAATGATTTTTTCATACATAAGATCGCTAAAATCAGGGACACTCTGCTGTCAGCAAAACCAGATTCAAACATTCATCCTGAACCTACTCCTCCAGCTGCCCCAAATCCTTTACTCACTTTATCACAAATCTCAGAAAGTAACGTGTCATCACCCAGCAAATCATGTGACCTAGATCCAAGTCTAACTCAAATCGTCAAGGACAGCGCTGATATTCTGGCCGGGTCAATCACAATGATCATAAATCTCTCACTGGCAGAAGGGAAGTTCCCAGATACCTTCAAAATTGCTCATGTTACACCACTGTTAAAAAAACCTTCACTAGATCGAAATGAATTAAGCAATTTTAGACCTGTATCTGGATTAAATTTTGTTTTCAAATTGATTGAGAAAATCGTCGCTAGCCAAATAAAATTTTACATGCAAAATTCAGGTATTTTGAATAACTTACAATTAGTATATAAATGTGGAAATTCCACCGAAACGGCCCTTTTGTATATTCAAAATGATATTTTGTCAACTCAAGACCGTGGCGAACTTACTGCTGTTTCGCTTTTGGATTTGTCTGCGGCTTTTGACACGATCAATCATGACCTCTTGCTCAGTAGATTGACTGAGTGGTTTGGCATTGATGGTGTGGTGTTGCAGTGGGTTCGATCCTACCTGACCGGTCGTCCTCAGCTTGTTAAAGTTAATGGTGTACTGTCTACTCCGCAATTGCTATTATGCGGTGTTCCGCAAGGCTCTGTGTTGGGTCCACTTCTTTTTACTACGTATACTACTCCTCTCTTTTCAATAATAACAGGTTTTGCTCTTGAGCATCACCTTTATGCTGATGATACACAAATATACACATCTTTCGTTGCAGAAGATATAGCACAGTCTTTAATTGTTGTACAAAATTGTATGCAGGTAATCCAGGTTTGGATGAATTAAAACATGTTGAAACTTAATCCTAGTAAGACAAGAGTTCATGATCATTGGTAATCTAACTCAACGTAAAAAAGTTGCTCATATTTTCCCAGTTGAACTTCTGAACCAAAATTTTGCCGAAATAGACTGCATACGAAACCTGGGTGTGGCTTTTGATCCAGCTTTTTCATTCAAGAAACATGTCTCGAATATTTGTAGATCAGCTTTCTACCATATTCGAGATCTTAGACGCATTCGAATTCATTTCAATAAAGCTACTGCAATTTCTCTAGCCAATGCTCTAGTGAGCAGGGCGGGGGCCCTAGGGTAGTGGTTAGCACCGCTGCCTTTCACGCCAGGGCTCGGGGTTCGGTTCCCGGACTCGGCGGTTTGAAAGAAACAAAAATGTTTCTTCCCCATCCACGTGTGAAAGTCAGTATTGCGGGGAGCCTCCGTGACCGAGAGGTAGCGTGCTCGGCCTCAGACCGCCAGGGCTCGAATTTCGAATCCTGTGTCTGGAGGACAGTGTCATCTCAATCATCTCACCATCCTCAGGAGGTTCTCCTGGCCCAGTTTAGCCTATATGTGCACAAAGGTGGCCTAAAGCCCGATTCATTTCATTTTTTTTGCTCCAGTGAGCAGTCGCCTTGACTACTGTAATTCGTTGCTGTTCGGTTGTTCCGAGAAATATAAAACAAGCTTGCAGCGTGTACAGAATTCAAGTAGGCTTTCAGAGTCTAGGCCCCTGCTCAAATCACTGCATTGGTTACCTATTAAATCACGTATCAAATTTAAACTGAACCTTCTGACATATAAAGCACTATTCATGGGTACTCCCTCATATCTCAGTGATTTATTATATTTCGAGAAACACCAGCAAACGCTGAGATCCGAAAGTACGAAGTTATTACATCCTGGACCGCGGTAAAAAAAAAAATTACGGCAATTCATCGTTCGTGGTTGCCGCACCGCGCTTGTGGAATAAATTGCCTCTTGAAATACGTGAAGCAAATTCAGTCACTATCTTTCGAAAAAAAATAAAAACACACCTTTTTACATTTAGACCTACCACCTTAATCTGAGCATCCACCGACCGTCACATGATGAATTCCTTTTCC